>VXBU01019356.1:46096-66524 GCA_013400315.1 Bombycilla garrulus | reverse complement strand
TTTCAATTCTGGAGATGAAAAATGTGTAAAATAAAGATATTATAGCCAGTATCTAGCACCTTACTACATCTTCCAGTTTCCAATTCTGGATATCAGACTAGGAAAAAACCCTCAAGAACGTGGAGAAACAAAGAACAACTGAAGCTTTGAAGAGGTTAATTTGCAGTAAAATTACACTTTGATTCAAACTTGTCTTTCACGTTTTATCTAATCAATGTATCCATTACTAGTTTCGAAAACATATTCATATGGAGCATAACATTTAATGTACGTTTATATGTAATGTTCTTGTATAATTCTAGAGAGAAGTAGATGCATATTCCTATATGAAATATGTCATTAAAACAGTTTTTATTTGCAAGAGGGTTATTTTTTGAATAATAGCTGGTTACTTACGTGTAAGAACTGAGAGCATGAATACACACATCCCTTTGTCTATCATGATGACTGCAAAGAAAGTATAAGGAAGTAATTTGCAGAGAATTATCTGATGGATTTATAGTCAGCATATAGGTGTACATTTATGTTACTTATAGAAAAACAGAGATAACAATAATCATTTTGTTGGCACCAAAGAAAAGAACCACGAAAATTTAATGTCTTTTCCAGGAGAGAATTCAGCCAATCAACTACACAGAGAAGAGGGGCATCAACTAAAAAATCCCAAAAATTAAAAACTTTGGAGCCTGCAAAACCTCTGTGGCAAAGGATCAGGATACAAATTCAACAAGAATTAATCCTCAGAAGAAATCAGGATCTTGTAAAACATGTTGAGTATAACAAAGCCAAGAGATGAAAGCTTTTCCTGAAAGCAATTTCTTAATGTTAAGGTATAAAAGTGGATTCAACTTTTAAACACTAGCATGAGGAATGGCCTTTGATATGAAAAATAAATCTTGGTAAGCAAAGATATTGCATTTACCATCATTATTTAAGTCTCTCTTACCTTGAAAACTAAAATAACATGAACTTCCTCCACAGCTCTCCAGTGAGGTAGCATGCTACTGGAGAAGATTTATGGCCTGGTATTAGGCTTACATGACTTCTGCTTTGGAAGAGGAAGACTGAGCTGTTCTGCAGAAATTAAATGAAAAGACAAACGTGGATAGGATGTTCAGCACTACAGGTGAAAGGCTACACTTCAATTTGGCAAAATATGTTTAAATTAGGCCTTATAATAGGTTGGTTCCCCATTATTTTGTGCCATTAATTTGGTTTTAGAAAATACTTTAAAACACCTTCACTTGTGAAATCTTTCACAGCCAGCTGATTGTCTCCCTAACTGAGAATGAGAGGCAAAATGTCAAGAAGAACAAGTATTACCTTAACCTTGTACTGCACTGATCAGAACTTGTCTCAAAGCCAATGACTGCAACTTGTTCAGAATAACCTGATGACTCAATCTCTCAGAATGCTAATCTTCAAATTCAGTGCAGCAAAGGACAAGGGGATTAAAGGCACATTCAATTGTAATGAGATAAATCATTAAAGGCAAAACAGAGTCCATTGACATGAGATGACTAGCATGAGTAAATGCTTCTACTTTACTTTAAAATTTTCATTAGGACAAGGATGTAGAACCATTGTTCTGTCATTATATTTTGCCTATTATTTTCATTTTATTCTTATTAGGTTGTTAATAAAGCTCTAAATTTTCTGCAGATATTTGCATTGTAGCTTCAATTTATACAGACACCAGTTTTTTTTTCTTTTTGTTTGGTTGGTTTTAACGAGAAAAGAAATCTGACTGCACAGCTTCTACCTATTATTCTTCTGATTTTTTTCCTTTTGAAAGTTTGAAAAGATTGCCTCATTCTGAAACTTGCTTTTTGCTGCTTTCTGTAAGAAATAGACCTACAGCTCACTATTCCCCTCAGAATTATTCTCTATGTCTGGCAGATGCATTTAGAAACTGGATTGGGCATATGCAGCCTGCTACTGCATGATGCTCCACTCCCAGTCCACTCTCTCAACCTCCCAAACTACCAGGAAGAGAAGTGTGGAGCTTTGCAACTTCAGATTTTTTTAAAAATTTTTTAATATTTTTTTTAGTAAAGTATAAATAAGCAATCTTCAAATGCTACTTTTTTATGTTTTGCTTTGCTTTGTACATTCAGTCAGAGAAAGTTACAGTGTTTCATTTCAAGAAAGCAAATTGAAAATTTATTTGGGGCAGGGAACAGCGGAGGATGCTCTGCATGATTAATTAGCCTAAAGTATGTGCTAAAGGCGAACAAACAGAGAAGCAACAGTGCCAAATTGTGCATGATTCCCATTCCCATTGTCTAGGGAGAGGAATACGGTTTGTAAATGCACAGCTTTTGACAAAGTTTTTCTTTACTCACAAGGAACTAATCCTCATTTAAGCCACATAGCATTTTTTATTGTTGAAACTGAAAAACAAACTGACAAACGTATATGAATCATGAGTAATGATTAAAAAAATGCCATTCTAGAGCATCTATCCTAAAAAATACTTTCAATTTTCTTGTTATGTTCTCCCTCCCCTTCTTGCTTACACTGTATATACAAACATATTTATTGCATTTGTGGATGTATTTCCATAAGAATATGTTTTAAAGAGTGTTAAGTGAATGACAGAGGCAGGATTCTAAGAAATTCAAGGTAAAGTACAGGATCTTCAGAAGAGTTGAAGTAATCAAGACAGGGTTCTACACTTGAAATAAAATAATATTGTAACATTTTCCCTGTTTCAATGCCTGTGAGTTGGCTCATTAACAAGGTACAGCCCTCAATTCCACTACTCTTTAAGACTCATCTTTACTCCAGGGTTACATTGCAATTTTAGATTTATTACTTCTACATAACAGTACAAAATTGCTGTAATTACAATTACCTTTGCTTTCAGATTCTCCCACCCTCACACAGTCCCCCTGGGAGGTTTTAAAGCAAAATAGCTAATAAATTGGTGAGTGAATGCTGGAACATAGTTGTCACATGACAGACCTGAAAGCATAAGCAGCAAATTCACTACCGAAGTGTGTGGCTCTTCTGATGTTCAATGAATGAAACAATTTCTCCTGACTTAGCCTTCATGCAGTCTAAGATATCAAAACAGAAATTAATAATACAAAACCAGAAATTACACAACTTTTGGGAGTGAGAAGTGTTTAATATAAGAGATTTTTAGTTGCAAGTTGTCTGGTTTTCCTGTCTAAGTATATACTCCATCAAAAATATTGCTTTCTCAGAAAGTTTCCTGAATTTATTTTTCTGCCTCAGCTGAACAGGACAGAGGCAAAGAATGGAAGAGAGGAGAGAAAAGCAGAGGAAGAAAGAGAGCAAGAGAAGAAATTACTTCTAAGGAGTGATTAGTAATCTAAGTGCCAAATATTCATAACACAGAACATAGACTATTGCTGCAATGTCATAATTATCAGCTGGAATCTTGCCATACAATATGTAAAAATAGGCATCTGCCATCTGGTAATCATTTTTTTCTCTGACATAATGGAAATTAAGGGCTACAGCAAAGTTAATCCCTTAGCCTTGGGACAGTGTCAGAACAAGCAAGTACCACTTCTTGGTATATTTCTTTCCTAGGCATGTCACTTGATATTAACATAATAGCTCGAATAAAAAATTCTTATGCTCTAGAACAGGTCTTTCCGAAGGATCTAAGGCAGTTCATAAAAAAGACAGGACATCTGTATTGACAAATACTAACTAATTTCTTTGGACTATAGCTTTCACTGTTCTTTCCTGTCCCGAGTCTACTGCTGCAATGACATTTTCAGTGTAGCTCTAGAAACCAGCTCTTAATACGAAAACCACAACTTTCAAAATTGAGCCCATTTAACTTTTATACATGCTAATTTACAGAAGCTCACACATGCAAATTTCCTAACTTAATTCACATTTCTGACAGTATTTAATATGTTTTCTACTGCATCTGAGCAGTAATATATTTCTTCATTTTTATAAACTATGTAGCCCTTCCAAATACATTCATTTTGTTTGTATTTACACATTTTGCTAGGCGTTGTACGATTTTTACTTTAATTGATTTATATCTTACTTTTTCGTTTGCATTCAGGCGAACAGAGCAGGAGGACAGACAAGAATAATAACAAATGATGATGCAATCTTTCAATTACTAGCAACATAAGTTTCTCATTAACCAAAAATTACTTGCAGAATGTACGTGAAGACCTTAATATACTTGTACTATTTCAGACCTTCATCTAATTTATGTTTTCAGGGGATAAAACCATTAATAACTTAACTCATGACAAATTTGCTGTGACTAACTGCTCTAATTGCACATGTAACTAAATGCCTGCATCCTAAGTACATTGGCTTCCTGACAACCAATTCTACAAGTGTTGTTTTCATCACATATTTCCGAAGAAGCCATACAGTATTACAATCCTGAAGACTGACAAATGTTGAAGAAGCTCCATTAATTTTACTTTGTTTTATGGCTTTTATTATTTGTATTGCATGCAATACATACAGGGTCCTATTGTCATAAGCACAGAGGAAATATTTTGGTTTATAATGGTTTCCAAGCATGACACTGGTGAAAATATTGTGCCTTGTCCAGTGATCTGCTGCCTGTCTCTTGCTTCCCCTGTCTACATACAGAGTACAAGTTTAATCAGTCTTGGCTGATAGCTAAAGCCAATTAAATTCTTTCTCCTTGAGTCCAGGCTGAAAGAAGTGTTGTGGATGCCTTTGACATAGTCCACAATACAGCACAGGCCACTGTTAGCCAGCAGAATCCCCAAATGCACAGATCCAAATGAGAGCAGCACCTTTGCTGATACTTGTTACAGATGCCTTAGGGACTTGTTACTGAAATGTATTTTACAGAGCAGTTTGTCTACACCAGAGTGTTTTATGTAAATGAAGTATCCTCACAATACTTATACCATTTTTTTTTCAGAAGCAGCAGAAACATTCTAAGTCTTGTGAAAACAAGGAGTACTCACATAGCTTTTGGTCTCTGGTTCCCTATTCTTGTCCCACAGTCCTTCAACCAGTACAGATAGAAATTTTACAGTTTCTTCACTTTTCCTTTAGGAGCCAGAAAGTGCAGATTTCCTAAATTTTAATAAAATTCCTGAATTAATAGCCCATATTAGAAAAATCTTATAATGCCTGCAAGTCTCAGAATTCCTAAGGATTGAGCTGTGGCATCAGCCTTGTTTCCTCTATTTGGAATTTTTCTGACCATAATGTTTTCTGCACTGAATTGAAGGAAACTCTTGCCATTTGAAGGCAAATCAGAGTCTCACTGTATTGCAAAGGATAAGATACTTTTTCACAGCTAGAAAAAATACAATTTTCCAGGCCAGAAGCTCTAACTTTTGGCCTTTATCTGACAACACAGAAAATTCAATTTCTTTGTGAAGCTTGAATGTTATGGACTGCCATTGAGCTTCTCTTAGAAGGCACAGTATCTTGAAATTGTCTATTTTCTTTTTCAGAGACAAATTTTTCTTTGTTTTAGGTTAGCACAGTCCCTGAAGTTACCTTAAAAAGAACAAAAACCCTACTACTTCCTTTTACGTGGTTATCCAATGTTAGTTAGGCCACTAACATTATTTCATGCTAGGTACTGAAGGAATACCACTGTATTAGGTACAAATCTGCTGTTTAAAATAAAGATATATGTTGAAATAGCTGTACATGAGTGAAAGTTTAAAGGGAAAATTATATCTTGTCCTTTTTATTCTGGCTGTCAAACGCCAAATATTTTGACAGAAATGTCAGTATTTCCCTAATACAGAAATATTGGCTAAAGTAACCAACTCCTGAGATAATTGGACAGAAAAATAATTTAAAGTATCAGTGCCCTAATTTTCAAAATAAACTCACTTTTTATTTGCACTTATCACGGCTGCCAAGAAATGAAACAGCACCATTTCACTCACAACTATCTGAAAAAAAAGGCAATATGCCAACATTACTGTTTCATGAAACAACACTGTATCAACACCAAAATGAAAATTTCTTTGACATGAAATGATATAAAAAATATTTTCCAAAATTATATAAAATATTAAAACACATTTCATATTTCTATCTATGAGAAACAAGGATCTTTGATATTTTTAAAGGCCAAAAATAAAAGCATTTCTTGTGTAATCATTGCAAAAATTGAGGCAATAGAAACTGATGGAAATCTTACTTTTGTCACCCTTGGTATTCAGTTTACCTTACAAGTCACAGTCATTCCACTCAGGTTGAACTGTAACTATATTAGATGGGATATTCCAAGCTGACTGTGCTACTTACAATTTAAAGGCAAAATTAGATTTTCAAAGGGAGTTTAAAAAAACCCTGACAGCAGTTTTTCATCACTTTTGACAAGACACCATAGTAAGCAAAAGAAGATGTCAATCAATGAGCACAGTTTGCAGGAGCTTGTGTATACATGGGGATGGGAAGGTGTTGTTCTTGTCTTTGAACACTCTTTCCCTCTCAGACTACTGAAGATGATTTCTGGCTGATGTTAGAAAATAAACCACATGAGAAAACTACCACCTCCAAAGAAAATCAGCAGAAAAAGATGCTGAAAACCTTGAAAGCCCAACTGAAAATTCATTAGCATAATTTGAATTTGCGTGAAACAAATCTTTTGACTATCACATAGTAGTACATATATGAGAACCACAGTAGTTTGACATGAAAGCCAACTGTATTTTGTAGTTCTTCAGCAAGTTTCACCTTTTGGTCTGCATCTTCAATATTGTAAGAGAAAAGGGAACTAAATAATAAAGGCAATGAGTATGATGTATATTTTTTTTTAAAGTAGGCCTCAGGTACAGGTAAAAAGCATTTGTAATTAATTAAAAAGTATTAACTATTTCATAAATATCTTCTTTTAAAGGCTCCTTTATGGACAGAAAATTGTTGCTAATTGTCTTACTTAAAGTAAACTTGGATAATTTTAGGTCCAGGAAAAAAAACAAACCCAATGACAAGAAGTCATAGGTAGGCATCCATTTTGTTAAGAATTAAGTTGTTTCATTGTTCTGTGGGAGATAATCTCATGAGACAAAGATATAACTTCAAAATTTTCAACCTGTCAAAAGTCTGCAGTGTTTTGCTGACACTGTCCACGAGAGAGTTGTGAACTTCCACTTCAAGCTGTACAGTCTTGATCATGTTTCTGTCTAGAAGACATCTAGTTGCATTAGTATGTTAAATGTGTCCAAGCTGACATTTTTCACTTCTCAACAGGTCTCAGATATTGAGGTCTAGTGCTTCACTGATTTATTTTATCGGCTGTCTCACATCCACCTATTCAGTAGCACATGCCCACACAAGAAATGGAAATGCTTGTGTAAACTAAGCTTCTAAGGATGATGTCTATTTCATTTATTTTCTTCCCAACATTCCAATATTTAGACCAACACGGATTCCTATAGATACTAGGTCTTTGCACTGTAATTTCTTTTCTACTTCCCAAAAACTTAATATTTTTACAGGAATTTGGCAGCTACTCAGGTTTTATTCATGTCTCTTTCCAGAAGCCTCTCCAGTCCCATCAATATTATAACCTTCACTGCTCTCTGCTGGCTGAAAAGAGCTCTGTATATTTGGGTTATGTGCATGGTTTAGGTAATGGGGAGGACTACAGGGATGGCTTCTGTAACAAGATGCCAGAAGCATCCCCTCGTTATCAGAGAGGACAAGTGACAGCTGGGTCCAATTCAGGCCCACCATTGGCCAAGGCTGAGTAGTCAGCAGCAGTGGTAACACCTCTGGGATAAAGTACTTAAGAAGGAAAGGAAAGAAAAAAAAGAAAAAAGAGCTGTGCAACTGCAACTTTGAAAAAGGAGGGAGAACATGTGAGAAAAAGAGCTCTTCAGACACCAAGGCCAGTGGAGAATGAGTGGCAGGAGGTGCTCCAGGTGAGAGCATCTCTCAAGGCAGAGATTCCCCAGCAGCCTGTGGTGAAGACCATGGTGGGGCAGCCTGTGGAGGTCTCCAGGGATGCAAAGGTCCATCTGCAGCCCATACAGGACCTCAAAGCAGGTGGATGCCAAAAGGAGGCTGTGACCCTGCAGGAAGCTGATCAGGGAGCATGCTCCTGTCAAGATCTGCACTCCTGTGGAGAAAGGAGCCCACACAGGACCAGGAGCAGATTTGCTGGCAGGATTTGTCACATGGGGGAGCCACACTCGAGCAGGCTGTGCCTGAAGGGCTGATTGTGTTCCGAGGAAGTTTGTGAAGAATTGTGGCCTGTGGAAAGGACTCATCTTAAAGAGGTTCATGGAAGACTCTTTATTGTGGGAGGAACCTGACACTTGGTCAGGACAACAGAGTAAGGAGGGAGTGGCAGAGAAAATGTGTGATGAAGAGGCTGCAGCTCCCGTTCCATGTCCCCCTGTAGCACTGGAGAGGTAAGAAATAGAGAATTCGGGGTGAAGTTGAGTCCAAGAAGAAGGGAGGGGTGGGGAAAGGGTGCTATAATATTTATTTTTATTTCTTATTTTCCTAATTTGATTTGATTAGCAGTAAATTATATTATTTTCCTCAAGCTGAATCTGTTTTGCCCATGACAATAATTGGTAACTGATCTCTCCCTGTCCTTATCTCAACCACAGAACCTCTCTTCATATTTTTCCCTCTGTTCAGGAAGGGATTGATAAAGTATCTTGGTGGTGCACCTGGAATATAGCAAAGGCCAACCCACCACACTGCATTTTGGGGGAGACAGAATTTCAATTTTTTACTCTCAACCTAGCCACATCATTTTTTTTTATTGTTTCAGTACTGGAGGCTCAGTTTTCATGAATGCTCTTAAGAAAGCAACTGCATATTTGCCATCTCTTTCATTCTAATTAAAGAATAGAATATTGACAAACATGGTAAGTTAAAAGACTAGTATATAGATTGGGCTCTTCATCTGCATTGGACAATAATGGCAAGTATTTTCATCATATGAAGCAAGAGGAACATTCATAAGGTCTTGGGTACAACAAAAGGAAAAAATTGCAATTTGTGGCAATCTACCTTCCACTAAGTAAGGATCAGCCTTCCTTCAATAAAACTTTTATGAAATGTGGTGCTCTGCTTGAGTATACAAGAGAGTAGCAAGTGTAAGAGACTGGAATATTAATGGCTAATGACTCAAAACACTTCATCATTTGCAAAAACAGTGGATGCTTTTCTGAAGATATGCAATGCAACTGCCTTGGTGCAGAGGGGTTGTACACCCAACACCAGAGGCTACAAGCTGGTATCATGCCATTGTCCTCCCTTATGTAGCTGGCTCAGGTGTGAAAACTTCCCCTGGGAAGTACTGGCACATTAACATTTGGCCTGAAGATAGTCATCCCTTCTAATGGACATAATTGTGTCAGCTGTGCTATTGTCACAGGCTGTTGTCATGCCTTAGAAGGTGTCATAATCCATAAGAGATCCTTGAAGTGCCCCATGACCCACAGCATTAAATCATACAGTGTAGAACTCTTCACCCCAGGGGAGATATTTGGGTGTTCCCACCCAGCCTGAGCATAAATTAATCCACTGAACTTTGTGTTCCAAGGGTTTGTCCCAGCCCTAAAAGATCAAGACTACAATCATTGTCTTGACCAACAAGAACTGAAATTGCAATAATCATCTTATGGCTGGATCCATGGGTGGTCACTACAGACCTTTCTACTCTTTCTTTGAAAATTAATTTAGCCAACTTTAACTTACCCAGACAACAGGGCATTTAGTAGGGCACTGGATGGAGTTTATTGCTTTAGTTCCCTAATACATTAACGTGTGCATGATACCACATCAGTAAATTATGTCTAGGTGTTCAGATTAGTGTAGAACAATAAATCATATTGCTACGCTTGCTGCCATTGCTGCTTTTAAGAAATTGTACTGTGTACAATCTGTTCTGTTACTACAGTTGTTCAGCATAAAAAGGAACCCTTTTTAGTCTCATAATAAAAATGAAAAATTTCTGATAGTGTGAAATGGTACAGTTGATGTCAGAATACAATCATAGCAATGTTTTTATCAGTGATCAGGGGAGTCACAGACTACTGGACATACTAAGAATGAAAAATAATGAGAACATTTAGAACAGCTCACAGTTTTGATCTTCTTTTAAGCAGAAATACAGTATTCTGCACAGCATAGCTGGAATTGTAATTTTTAAAGAGCTGATCATTTACCAGTTTACCACTTGTATACCTCTTCCTTCAATCACAGTCACACCACTAGAATAGTGTTTCCTGTGTTGATGATAAGGTGAAATATTCCCACACTTTCTCTGAATTTTAGTTACTTCACAGCTTTATTTTTGCTTTTCACTGCATTATCAATTAATAAAAGAAATTAGTAGAAGAAATATTTGTAATATTTCAGCCCTGAAGACAGATCTTTTGTTACAGTTGGAAGTCAAAGATGAAAAATGTTTGTAGTGATTTCTGCTGCATAGTGTCATTTAGAGAAAAACAGCACTTATGATTACTTTGCAAAATTATCTTTCAGCATTTTTCTGTCTTCAGAAGTAAAACATGAAAAAATAACTTGATTCTATGAAAATAACCTTTTATATTAATATAAACATCTGTAATATGAGCATCTATAGATAAACTTCAGATTCAGAGGAGTGTTGAAAGATTCATAGTATTTTTTTTCTGGTATTTCTCTGTCCAATATCATCATGTACTAATCAATCATATGCTACCTTTATGATTTACTCCACATAAAATTTGAAAAGAAAGATATTTTTTATATCCTCTCCCTATAAATAATGATTTCCTTTATTTTTTTTTTCAGAAAACATGGTAGATTTTTCAGGGAAAAAACTCAGAATCTGAAACGTCCTAGACGCTGCTGTTTGTAATGATATATACATCTTGTCCGTTCTGATGATCACTTTCTGTTGCTTTTGAGAAGTTTCTTAATTCTTGAGAAAAGGGTTTTGGACATTGTAGGTAAAGCCAGAAGGTCTCCTGTTGCTGAGATTGCTGTCTTTTATAGGCTTATAAAACAGCAGATCCACAACCATCTGTTGATAAGCTTTGCCTTGGTGAAAGAAAGCAAAACATAAGAAAGACCCAACCAATCACCTATCCAAAAAAGAAAAACAACTTTCCAAAAAAATTAAAACACCAACCCCAACTGATATTATAGCCTAGACTTACTTTCATATTTCATGAGGTATCAGAGCTAAGAAAGTGGTTTATGTCACTTTGAAATAGATTCAAAGGATGGGTTAGCCAAACTTCAAATTAAGCCTCAGTGAAGTATTTTGTCATCTCCATGGTGCATTGTTAAATCACAATAGGACTCACAGAGTCTTGTGACTTTATTAGGACAGAAAGGCAACTTAATCAAGTTGATCCAATTGAGATTGCTATTTGTTGGAAATATTAATTGATTTTCCATTTGTCAACAAGGAACTGGATTCATTTCTGCATGTTAGGACAGAAAAGTTAGTGTGTGCTTGTATGATAATGGATGTAATGGAAGTGAAGCCATAAAACAAAGCGATCTTAAAGAGGGTGATCTTAAATCCTTCAAGACTTTAGCATTGGCCATTTAGGGTGAAAAAGCCTGGTAATAAGGAAGGAGAGACAATTTTCTTTTGAAGACTGTGAAATGCAGGCAAAACTCACAAAAAGCGAAACAGAGAAGTAATGAGTTCAGTTTCTGGCAGGGGATGCATGCTCACAAACTTCTCCCAGGCCTTCCATGGTCTTTGTGCATGTTGAATGTGTAAGACCCCCATCATGAGTGAATCTAGAGACAATGTCTAAACAAATGTCAGCACAGCTCTTGTACCACTAAAACCTGTTATTTGCAAGGGTTTTTGTCTATACTGAGGGTGTGTCATTATTGCTTTGTATGGATATATTGTAACATGTATTACTTATGCGGCTATTACTTATGCAGCTATTACTTATGCCCATTGCACTAACTAAAATTCAGCCTCTCTTTTTCCTGTTGCCACTAATCGAGTCAATAAATAATTTCATGGGTTGTTTGCCTAGATAAGCATCCTTTCTAGTCTTCAGAGTGCTTACACAGCTGGAAAAAAGCTCAGTTAAAAAATCAGGTCTCTTTATTTTTGTGAAGTAGAAACATTCCTCTCCTCATTTTGAGGATACATGTAGCGAAGAAATGAAAAGTTCACTACTCATTAAGAAATCATTGGGCTCTGGGGTCTCTTTTGGAAGCTAGACTAAGTAATTTAAAGGAATCTCTACTTTGTGCAGTAAAGATTAAAATAACTGGTACAGGTGCAGGAGTTTGTAGGATCCTGGGGAGGGATATGAAGGGGAAAGATTTTTTTTCAAACCTATTAGTGATTTTAAAGGCCAAATCTAAGCATGGGTCTAAGCTTCTGAAAAATTAGTGAGACACTTGACTTGAAAGCGAGAGGGGCTTTCAATTGCAGGTAATGCTTTTGCCTCTAAACCTGTGAGAATGGGGTGAAAGCAAGTGAAGCTCACAGCAGACTAGGGACTGCACCAGAACCCTTGCAGGGAGCAGAATCAAGGACTGCCCATGCTACCTGAGCAACCAGGTCAAACATGTCCCCAGTAATGAAGATCCATTCATTACTATAACATGCAGGCTAGCACTGTAGATCACTTTCATGGTCTCCAAAGAAGCTGAGCAGTTATCAGTAACGTTCAAAAATCCACTGGAAAGTCATTCATTTCACTTTATAGTCCTAATTAGCCATTTGTATAGTTCTATAATTAAATATGCTCCTTTCTCATCAAGTTTTTCACTTTAGTAATGATACCACTGTGCCACCAACAGGCCCCATGCTGTTTGGTTTGGGACTTATTCATAGCTTTTAATTGGTCACCCAGTGGTTAGCCAATAACCCCTTCCATGGGAAGCAACACTCCAAATGCTGTTAATGGGCTAGAGGCATAGTGATTGCCTCCTGGTACCCAGCAGTACTGGGAATAAAGCAATTTCCTCCACTGTGTTGTGTGCCCAATAGCTAATCCTCTCCACTCCTGAAATGTACACTATTTGGTTATAAGTATTTGTACTGGCTTACTTACCGCTGGGCTGTTAATAGGCAGTGATTCTTCAATGCTCCTTCAGTGAAGTTACAGTCTGGTTGCTGACTGCTAATTAAAATAAGTTTGTGCTCTAACACTACAACTGAAAGGTAGCAAGGTCATATTTTTAATACAGCAGTCTTTTATTTAACAGTGTTTATACTATATTTATTTATGTACATTTTGCGGACAGGCAAAACTATTATTGATCATGACAATATATTTAAAATGATCCACAGACTAATCCTTCCGTCCTTGGAGTATGATCACTAGGCTTTCCCTGCCTCAGAGTATGCAGTTAAAGAACAGTGCATGCATGCATATTTCTCCTTCGGTCTATTCCTCAGCTTGAAAAAAAGTGTTGGTAGATGAGCTAACAATGTCCTGAAAGGACTCAATCTGCCAGGAGTCTTTATAGAAATCAAAATGTGTATTCATGAGCACTGGAGTAGTTCTTAACCCAGTAAGACTAAGAGAGAAAAGTTGTTATGACTTTCAAATACAAATTTTATTTATTAATTTTTTTGCTACTATTTAAAAATCCTGTTTGAATAAAGACCCCTATCATCAGGATATCTCAGTGTCATATTCATCTGTTGGATGCGACTATTTCTTTCTGCTTTTCTCCAGCAGATGACAAGCTCTCTCCAGCAGAAGTAACTGTGGTCCGTTTACTTTTGCTTTCTACTTTACTAACAGGAAGACCACAGAATTATTCTTAGCCATATTCTTACTGCAATTAATATCTGAGTCAGAAATAAAATGTTATGCCTTTTAAAAAGTTGCTTCTAGTCTTTCACTTTTCCATATAATAAAATAGAAATTTACTTATCTTGTGTCTCCAACACAGTGTAAAGCACTTCAACAAGGTGCTAGCACAATGTGTATTTTGGTTATAGAGATTTTCCTTTTTTTTTTTTCTTAAATAAAATAGACATGCAACTTGGGAATGGGTTCAGTGTTTATGAAAAGCTAATTATCAGGGAACAAATACCATTTTCCCTCCTACCCTTCAATTCCAATATGGATATTCCATGCCAGTCTAAAACAGACATGCTTTCTCAAGTTTACATCAATGGTGAATATACACAGAGCATTACATATCCTCTAGTCACTCCCTGTAAGCTGAAAAAAAACAAAATGAAAACAATTTTTTTGCTGTGCTGCCATTTCTTAATACCAGGCTTTATCTAGTAGCACTGACAGGTAGCATGCTGCTCAACCTCCAAGATTTTACAGTTCTGAAGAAACTCATGTGACTTTATCTTCCTAACTTCTGGAATATAGGTAGTAGTTATTAATTAGAAAGAGAAAAAAAAAAAAAAGTCTGAATTACTGGTATGCTTGATATTCACAGAGTTTCTGCATGCATTTTTGTTAGAAATTTCATTTTCCTATGTGATTTTTCTTCAGTCTCTTTATTTGTTTCTGCTTTACAGAACAATAAGACTTTATTAACTTCAAACTCAAACAGGGCATATTTTGTATGCTTTTTAAGGCACAAAAGAACACTATCAGGCTTTTGAGGGAGGCTGATGGTCAGGAACTGTTCAAAACTGATTAGCTAGTTTTTGATAATGAGGCATTATTTTACTTCTCCTCTCTGATTCAGGAAACAATTGTGCAAAACAGTAATCTCAGCACATTAAAGCCTGTTAAGTAGAAATGTTAATATACAGAGCTGATTGCACAGGTTTTACCTGAGATTTTTATAGACTAGGTATACTGGGAAAAACATTTGGACAAGCATCCTTAAATATTACATTGAATGAAAAATGCAGGATTACTTTTATAATGAACTTAACATAATACTGTAGACAGTATATTTATATGGCATTCTTTTTGTAATTTGGGTAGCATTCATAAGACCCAGCTAAGTCCCAGCTGAGGAACCCTTTGTGTATTTTATCCATGTGCACAAAAGTTAACATCTTCAAATTGTATTGAACAGAGCCCTGCTGGAGGTGGGGGTGAAACCAAGGAGAAAGGATGCTTTTTTTTTGCCCAAAGCTTATCTATCTACCAGTCTACACTTTTTAGCAGATAATGTGCCCATTATATTTTTCTAATCAGTTCTGTTACTCTTTTAATTCATCTTCTTATGATTTGGAAAATATCTAATTAAAAAAGGTGATTTTTACAATTAATATCTTAGCCATCATTTCCTCCTGTTCCTCAACCTTCCCAAACCCTGCCCTGCCCCCTCTCTCTGGATTTGTACAGCATTTATCACCTCAGGTCATTTGGCAGGAAGCACACCACTTTCTTTCCCTCACAGAAAAAAAAAGAAAAAAAATTATATGACTTGGTGCATAAAAATATGATTAATTTGTTGTGGAAGTTAATAGAAATATGTTGACTGATTTCCTTAAGTTTTGAACCAGATTAATACCAAATACCAATTAAGAGTAAGCATAGGTTCAATCTCTGCAAAAGGTGTGATAGTGTTTTATTTGTTTGATCTATGGACACTAAAACTCAGAGGGATTAAAGTAATTTTCTGCCATTTTGTTGGAGTCTATTCTGGAGACTGAAATGGAAGCTGTAACTACTGAATCTCAGACTACACCCCACCCACCAAGCATAAAGATCCATATTTTTGTTTAACAGTGCAAGTTCTCTATTCTTTCTTATTATGGCAGGTGTTAATATCTGCTATTATTAAGTTTTTGGCCTCGTGAAGATACAATGAATATGTTAAAACTCGCATGAACATTCCCTGTTCCCTGTAAGTGGAAGGAAGGCGGATTCCCTTTTAAAAGGTAACCAAACCTGAGAAGTTTTGCAAGGGACAGCCCCAATAGCTGAAGCACAGATTTCACACACCCAGCCAGAGTTTGCTAGTGAGCACAATCAGCACAACCTTGTACAGTCACTTAGCCCTGCATTATGATGATTCACCAGCTTGAATGCTCCTGCTCAGTAGTCTGCTGCTTAGATGTAAGGTTATTTGATTGTCTAAAGTTGCATGGTGGGGAGTAGCTGACAAACTCTGAGTGTGTTGGAAGACACTTGAAAATCAAAAAATGACTCAGTGTGTCTGTGCCAGCAAGTGGGAGGAATGTGTGCACCCTTGCTTTGTTAAAAAAAAATCACCCCAAACATGCCCAAAAGGCAGACTTGGAGATTTGTGTGCAAGCAAACTGCCTGCCATTTTTAATTTCTATTTTTTCAAATCAACAAGACTGAGTGTACTCTTTGCAAATAAACTTCAGTACATAAAAAAATATTGTAGGTGCACATAATCTATTCTCTTTCCTAATGAAAACAGATCCACAATACTGGCTGTTTGGGCTAAAGGGGAAATGATGTTATTATCACCTGGTTGGAAGAGTTAATCTACTCCACCATGCATCATGATTTAATTATTCCTAATTGATCTTAATAGATGGATGTCAAGTCTGGCCTTGCTTGGCTTCAATTATAGCAATTTTGCAGCCTCCCTTTGTAGCAGATCCAGACAAATATCTGATGATTTCTGCCTGTCCATATTTATGTTGGAGCACTTCTAGATTTAGTTAAAAGCTACTTGAAGATTTTATGCATTATGGCACCAAGGAGAAAGATGATGGAGATTTTGCAAGAGATATTCTTTGTATATTGTTTGTCCATTTCTAGTTTATACAGTATTGGAGCTGTGTTGCTCTCTCTTCTGTCAGTAGTTGGCATGGAACTTTTAAGGGAGGCTGAGTGAAAAACCATCAGACTTTTAAGACAAAAATGTTTGGGAATTATGCTTTTTTTTTTTTTTTTCCCCATTGTCATTTACTGGAATATTCATGTACTACCACCATCTAATAAGAAAGAAAGACAAATATATTTTTTCATGAACTAAGGAAACAGTTCTCTGACATGAGTTGTTTATGATGTCTCCTTTTTGGTGTTTTTTGTTTATGTTCAAAATGAATTAAAAATCTTGCTTGGGCTGGCTATCCTAGTGGTCATTAGAAGATTAGTAAAACAGTATCATAGCATTGTAGAATGGTAGAATATGCTGAGTTGGAAGGAACTCATCAGGATTATTGAGTCCAACTCTTGGCCCTGTGGAGGACATCCCCAGAACCACACCACGTGCCTGAGAGCATTGTCCAAACAATTCTGAAACTCAGACAGGCTTGGTACTGTAACCAGCTTCCTGGGAGCATGTTCCAGTGCCCAGCCACCCTTCAGATGAAAAACATTTACCTGGTATCTCACTTAAACTTCTCCAAACTCAGATTCATGCTGTTTCCTTGAATCTTGACATGGAAGTGAAGTGATTGCACCTGTCCCTCCACTTCCCCTTTTTGGGATGTTGAATACCACAGCATCGTCTCCCCTCAGTCTTCTCTTCTCTTCTCCAAGCTGGACAAACCAAGTGACCTCAGCTGCTCCTGTACCAGGTTGTGAGAGACTGAAATGTGACAGTTAATAGTTTAAAAATTGTTATGGAGGATTTTTTGCCCATTATGGCAAAGCTATATAAAGAAGCTGCAACAACAAAAGCCCACCCCTCCCTCAATATGCCTTCTGACCAGAAGGATTGTGAGTTAAGCCACATAATGGGAACTTGAGATAAGATAAAGGTGACACTAGCTCAGGTCTAGGGAGAAGTAAACAGGGCTCAGGGAGAAGAATGTATCTACAGGAAAGCCAACCCAGCAGCTGTCCTGAAAATTAGCTCTGGCTGGATCTGTGGCGAAGGCAACAACCCACAGGCTCATTTGCTAAGGCCAGGTTTGCACATGCTCCTTTACAACCCAGGTGGTAGAGAAGAAGAGTTTTTGCAGGTGCAGCATAAGCCCTGGCCAGAGTGAAATAGCATCCATCCTTCCTTAAACAAACTGGATCAGATGTGGAAAACCCCCACTCCGGAGAGGCAACATCCACATTCGAGTGAAAGGCAGCTCAGGAGGTATCAAGAAGTGCCCCCCATTCCTGAGGCCTTGCACCAGACTGCACGTGATGCAAGTGACACAAGGTGATGCAATATATCCAGAGTCTGTTGGAAGAGATTGTGTCAAACTTGCTCCCTGCAGGGAAGGTACCTAGGCATTCCTAACCAGCCTGAATGTATACTAATCCATTGAACCCTATGTTTTGCAGGACTCCCACCACCGAGAAGATGAGAAGAGGATCAAAAGAATGCTGTTGCAATGCACACAGTGAGGTTATTTTGTATTTAATCTGTGTCTCTGTCACTCTCTTTCTCTCTCTCCCACCCCTTTTCTATTCTTTCTACTTTTTTCTCTCTATCACATATTTACTGTTAAATAAAACCCATACTATTGACTCTGGCATATGATGTCATTTGCACTTTAATTCAGGCAGAGTCCTCTTTCTAATAACTTCAATCACTGGATCTTAACACAGGTCCAGAATCTGGCACTTGTCCTTTTAAAGTTCATATCACTGGGGGTTACACATCTCTCTAATTTCTTGATGACTTTTTGCAAGGCCTCTCTCTCTTGACAAAATCAAAAGCTCCTCCCAGTTTAGGGCTGCTGGCAAGTTTAGTTAGTATTCCTTCAATTCCTGTGTCCAATGAAGTGCTAAAGAGAAGTGGGCAGAGGATAGAGTCCTGTGAAACCTCACACATGAGGGGACCCCAGTCTGATGTCATCCCACTCAGTATAATTTTGTGATCGACCCACCACCGGTTGCTTGCCCATTGAATTATTCAACTGTGTGCAGAACATTTTTCCAGAAGGATACTGAGAGGCTGTATCAAAAGCTTTGCTAAGTCCAAAAAGGTTACGCCTGATGGCATTGCTCGATTAACTAGGTGGGTTATTCCGCTGTAGAAGGAAATCAGGTTCCACAAGCAGGATGACCTCTTATATAAATTAAATAAGCAGAAGGAGAGGTTTAAATCAATTTTCCTACTTTTCTCCCTCATTAGTATGCTTTCCTAACACTACATAAACTTTAATGGGGATTTTTTTGTGTGTGTGTGAGAAAAAACTAAGCATTCTATTTTTATAACTATTTTTGCTAAGCATTCAACACTACTGAAAACATGCTGAATTAAGGAATGAAAATAGACAATCTCTTCTTCAATAATTTCAACTGACAATTCTCTTCATCAATAAATTCTCTGGTACTACCTGAGAGAAAAGTCAGTGGTCCCATTTTCTGGGTATGTGTTCATAGGAACACTACATAATTTCTTATTCATCAGAGGGCTGTAAGCAGGCCAGAGCAACATCAATAAAATGTCACATAAAACTATTCCTTATGCCTGTCCTGTGAGAAGGTGAAGGCCCAAGATGAAGAAGTATTAAAAGCAAGATAGTTAACTAAAAATAATCTTTAAAGGATATAAATTAGAACAAAATTAGAAAATGAATTTGGAAGAAGCCTATATAGACATTGAGTAAATTCAGTTCCTTGCATTCTCTGATTTTTTGTTTCTGGAATAATTTTGGTTGCACTTCATAATAAATAACTTTAAAAGGCAAATTTTATAGCAAATAAGTAAATATTGTATTATGCAAGTAGAAGATATTAAGTATATCGCAACCCTGATATCTGATATATAGAAATTCAGAAATTTCAAGTCTATTTTGATAATGTTCCTACAAAACTTCTTGTCATTTGCCAGCTAGTAATATAGATGAATCTCTAAAACACCAGTAAATCAAAAAATATATTGGTCCTATCAGGAGTGTTAATATTGCTCTATTTGTTCTCAATGGCGCGTAAAGAACTTGCTGAAAGAGCTTCTTTTTCAAAACAAATATATCTGCTGTAAACAGAATGCTGGATGAGTTGGAGATGAAAAGTTTACTGATTTGCCTTTCAGAGAGTATTTTTTTATTTTGAGGAAAGCGGTCATCAGGAGACCACAAGGAATCCATAAGCATAAAGTCTACAGCCCCTTTTTTCTATTTACCTAACAAACCTGGTAAGCATTAACGGCATAAGATAACCCTAACATACAATCTTTGAATCAGAAGCACAGTAGTCTTTTATGTCTTTGAAATGAAGATCTGCATTTGTCCCTCAGCAGCTTTGTTTTCACATACAATGCACTTGGTGTTACAGAAATACCAAATGGCTGAGATGTCTCTGTTCCCTCTGCACACAGCCACAACAAGCTTCACCTTTGTGATGGAAAGTCATGCAATAAGGACTTAAATACCCCCCTGCTCCACAGCACAACTTCATCTGCATTCAATGGTAGATAAAGCAACTATATCTGTTGATCTATCACCTTCTCCATGGGCATTTCTGCTAGGGCTATGGCTGTCATAGGAACTGTATTTCTCTTAGCTATTTGCACATATTGATTCTAACAAGATTTCAGTACTTCCAAGAAAGTGACCTTCATCATTTTTGATAGCAGATCAGTGGCTTAAAGAGCTTCTATTGCACTGCTGGAAAGAGTATATATTTGAAGAAACAGCATGTATTTCATGAAAAAGAAAAATATATTA
>VXBU01019356.1:16283-30452 GCA_013400315.1 Bombycilla garrulus | reverse complement strand
TTAAACAGCAGCTAAGCCTAAATACCATCAGATTCCCAGTGCAATAAATTACTGTAGATACAGCAGATGACCTCAGAAATCAGAAGACTGTAGACATAAAACAACTTACAACTTCTCAAAAAATATTCCATGAGGGCTTGTCTATAAATTGTGCAGACCTGTGTTTTGACTATCCACAAGTCTTGAAGTAGCCTTTGGTACTTTAACGATAGGAACTGCGACTGAATTGAGCACTGTGAACATTGAGCTACCAATCTCTTGAGCAAAATTTGGTTCTCCTAATGTACAGTAGTTGAAAACCAGATGTAAACACGAATTTGTTATTTGATATCTGGGGACTTTATGTCCTGAAATATCCAGACATCCATATAGTGCCAAGGTCACGCACCACATTAGTGGTTCAGAATAATTTATTATGCTAGTTGCTATTCTGACTTTTAGATGTAGCCCTCTTGATCCTCACTTTGCAAATGACATCTCAAAAAATTTATATTAGACTGTACTTTGTGCTCCTCGATCATACACACAACCAACGTGTAACCTAAGAAACCAGCATGTATCTGGTTTAAACAAAAAGGCTTGCCATTGATACTGAAATTAGTGAGATAGAAACTTTCTAGCACTGTTTTGAGTGTTAGAAATCAGGCATTCTTTATTGCAGCACACTGGTCATTCAGAGGATCCTTCTTCTAATCAAGTGCCCTGAGCATCAGGTAAACAGAGCTTTTATCATAAACAGTGATTACGTATTCATCAGCTATCCTTGAACCTGATGTATATGCATTACTTTATTTCACATAGCTATACATTATTGGAAGTCCTTATGTAGTTCTTTGGGGTATGTCTTCAATGTCCTGTGTCCTTTTTAGGTAGTTGCTCCTGGACCCACGGTTGTAAGTCAGTGAAATATTATTGTTTTGTCCAACTTCTGTTTTGTCAGCCTAGCAGAGCTGAGCTGGCATCCTGCTGGCTGTTTTCATGACTCATGTTTGCCTGTTATATTCTTTATCTACTTCTTGAAAGTTGTGCTGCTTGTTCTGTTCTACTTGTCCTTTTCAGAGTAAAATACTGTTCAGTTCTACTGCCCTTCTACTGCCACTGTGAACCTGCATTTGAGTTCAAAGTCTACATCTGTGCTCAGATGGTTCAAGTATTTCACATGGTCTGCCAGCACATATGTTTATACATGACTAACAAGAGATGCCTCTGATGAAAGAAAATGCAGTGAAATTGTTTATGACATGATAGAAGGAGATAAAGCTACATAGAAAAGTTGTTTGCTCAGTATACTTCAGTGTCCAGTAACGTACCAAAAAATACGCTTTTTTATCTAAAGACTTCCCAAAAGGTTGTGAAGGGGTTTTTTATTTGTTTGTTTGTTTTTCTTTTCTTTTTAGTTTTTATTCTACTTACTAGTTTGGGTTTTTTTGGAGGATTTTGGACAAAAAAATCCTGGCCAAACTTATCTTACATCTCATCACTCATTCAGAAGAAGAAATTTTTTTCTTTTTGCCTTCAGCTGAAAATTGATCTGCAGTATCCTGGAAGTGTAGGTGAAGGCTTCTATTGATTATAGTAGACCTTAGATGCAACTCTTTGGCAGATAGAGAACAATTGCTCTATTATACAAACTTAATGCAGTACTGACATTTAAAATGCAAAACCCCTGTGCATAAACACAAATTGATTCTACAAACAGGGAGAATATAGTATGAAACTTCTGGGATGTGAGGTATCACCCAGAATATTTGGCAACACGTTTATGCCCAAGTGGTAACCATTAACCTATTCAGGAAAGGAACCCCTCGGTTTACAAGTCTGATATGTGGTGGCTTTAAATTTATCTGTGTTCTCTGCCTGTATTGAGAAGTCTTTAAATCTTAATTAAACTATTTTATGAACATTTTTATTTTGCCTCAAGAATTTCTTAATTTGATAAAATTCAAACCTCTACTAAACAAGAAAACTCCTAAACATTTTAAACTTGAAAAATGATTCTTAAATGTACACCTAAGCTATTTTCATCTGGTCTAATTAGTGTCAAATCAGTTACATTAAGAAAGTGCTCAATAGAAATTTAATTTTTACCCCTATATAATACTAAATCGATATTTGTTCTAAAACCCTGTTTTTATTTCAGTTCTCAGTTAGGTTATCTGTTGTCTCACATTTGAGACCATTTTGAAAAATGTGGTAACAACAAAGATTTTCCTTTAACAAAAGGCCATTTCTCTAATATCCAGATAGGTGAGTTTTTTAAAAGAATAAACTGTATTCAACACTTGATGAGTCTTGTGCGCTCTACATTTATCATCATCGAAGTATCCTTTAAAATCACTAATGGCAGCCAATTATCATCACTGTACAGATACACGTACAAGAGTAAAGGAAAATATCAGCCTGAAGTAACCATGCAGATATTTGGTTTTCTGTTGTGAACCAGGAGAAGAGTAATATGCCAATTGATGTGTATTCCCTCCTCTTGTTCATCTCAGGAACCATAGATGTGAAACAATAACTGGGATTTAAAAAATTTTGTGTAACTCTGTGGTGTTTTTAGACTAAAAGTAACATCAAGCTGAATTTCTGAGTGAGAAGGCGATACGTTTAGAATGTCAAATATTTTAAATATATTTTTTTCCTCCAGTGTGATGTGAGATCCAGTAACAGCACTGATTGGAATTTGCAAACAATCTAGCAAACACGGTATTTAAAAACTAGCCAACCTACTTATTTTGATTGTCTGCACCTAAAATTCAGTTTCTATGCATTGATCTCATATGTAATGTAGTTTGACATCTAATCCATGACTGCTTTGAAGTATCTGACCAGACCAAGATTAGTGAATCATTGGAAACAGAATCCACAGCCAAAATTGTGTCTGACTTGGCACCAAATACTAAGAGTTTTTATGCTTTCAATTGTCAAGGGCATTTTGAGTTTCTGTTCCAAGTCACATTAAGATATGACATTTTGTACTGTGTTTATTGTTAAATTGTATCTTTTCATTCCTGTATATAATCAATAGCTGACTTGGCATACTAAAAAAGCTCTGATTTAGGTATTATCTAGAATGGCATTCAGCAAAGGCTCTTCCTTCAAGAAATAATTAGCATATGAATTGCCAAATATTTAGGTTAAAAGAGTACCATCAGCTATGTCCTCTTGAATTCAGCAGACATGTTACTAGCTTCAATAATTGTTCTGCACTTAATTATTTCAAACTGAAAATTAGCTATTCACATAAGATATGTCTGTAATGTGTGATCTGTCAGAAAGATCAAGACCAACTCCAAAGAGGCACACTTGAGTCCATAGACCAGCCAAAGGTGGTGGCTAACAGGTTCATGGACCAATTTAGAGCATTACTATGGAGGGACTGAGCTGGCTGAAGACCATGTAGAGGACCATACAGTGCTACTTGCCTTGCTTGAATTGACCCTTACTTCCTCACACATTGCTTCATGGTTGCTTGAGGAGACTGACATATTGTTGATAGGAAAAATTGTCAAGATCCCAACTGAAAAACAGATTTTTACAGACAAAAAATTCTAGTGGTTTTCATTGTAAAAACTTCTTTTGGTTTAGTTTCAAATATTTTGCCGGCTACTATGAAGTAGTTATTACAATGAGAAGAGCTATGTAGTAACCATCTGCTACCGATTGTCTAGGTAGAGGACAGCTCCAAAAGTTAATTCCTTCTAATTATCATAGGAGTGGCTGGAAGTGAAATGCAAGTCCAACATAACTCAGTAGAAATCCTGGGTTTTACTAGGGCCCCAAAATATCAGCTGTAGACAGATCAAAATTGGAGATTATGTGTGAGGTGCTTTTGAAAATTCTCTGAATATTTAAGATGGATATATACGTGTAAGGTTGGCAATGGAAAGGAGCCATCCTGAAGTTACATTTATTTAATTTGTTATTATTCTAGTTTTACTGTTTATTTATTGTTTAGTATAAAATGAGATATTTGTGAAGATTTAGCAACACACTAAAAAAAAGAAGTAGTATCAGTAAATACATGAAAAACATAGCCAAGACATAATGAACTCAGGGTTTATTGATGTCTTGACTGAGAATATGATTTTAAATTATCTGTTAAACCACTCAAAGTAGCAAAATAAGCCAAATAAGCACACATAATTCAGCTTTAACCCTAGATTATATGGATGTAGTTCATGGATGTAGTGAAAACTCAAACCAAGACATGATTTTACACATCTAAGTCAACAGGTTACTTGCAATTCAAAAGGAATAAACATACCATATTTACACACCATTTGTAGTTCTCATAGCATCAAGAGAATCTCCATTCTCTCAGTATTTAGAGCTAGTAATATCCAATTGTTGGCATAGTGAGCAGCTAAAATGAGACTCTGATCAATATTTGCTCTCTTCTCACCATACCTTCTACCTGTAGAGAGTTTTCCTTTATCCAAAATTAATTCCTTATCCAAAATTAAACCCTTAGGGTTAATTTTGCAGTAGCCAGGAGGAGCAGTTGTTCTACACCACCTCACATCAATGCTGGGCATGGAGGGCAGTGTGTCTGTTCTGGCTGGGGAACCCTGGCAGCAGTTCCCATAATACCAGGCTCCATTGCCTGCAAATCAAATCCTTCATCTCTTTCTTGTATCATCTGCCATTAGTATTGCTGCTGATACTGTCATTTTATCAAATGTTCCCAGTAATCTTTAACTTTTGTGCCTCCCGTTCTCCTTTCCAGCACAGTGCATGAGGGAGGGGGGGAAGAGTGAGGGGGCAGCACATGGTTAGGAGTGTTTCACTGGGAGCACTAAACTGGGGAATGTCAATCCTGAACCATGACCACAGTGCCTCAGCAGATGAATGAAATCCAGGTTTTGGGCTTACCTATGTAGGCCTTCTTTTCTATTGGATACTCCTGTGAAGATCAGAAAAATAATTATCATTCCCCAAGTTTGATTTGCTGTTATATATAAAAGTGAATCTAAACTTGCTGTGTATGCTCTATGGACTATCAATTTGATTGTGCCCTTCTTACACAGATAAGCTACCCTCTTGCCCCCCTTCACCAAAATTTTAGTGCTTACTGTATTTCAAGTGTTTATATTGTTCTATGTACATGATATTAAATGAATGCTGTTATACTTGCTTTACAGTCAGATATTATTACAATATGCCTGTAGAAAGTAATTGTAACACATAAATTCTTAATGGACTAACTATATAAACTGGGGAGAATGTTAATAAATATCTGCTGGTGCAGAATGTACTGAAGCATTTTTTCTATGTGTGTGAACTTCTTTCTGGGTAAAGATTCTTACTGACATGCATGCATAATTGTGTACATAAACATTCTTTCCACATGTTGTGCATAATATAAGTGTTTATGTAGTCAAGTATATTTGTAGGTAGTTGTGCATATGTTCACAGGTGTGGGTTAGACAGATGTATAAGGGTTAATTGGTCAAAAGTAATTTTGATCCACACTCTGCTGCTAGATAGAGTTATAGATGAAGGTGCTAATTTCAGTATATTTTTAAATATAATGTGTTAGTAATGTATGCCTACTGTATCATGGATTATTCTGTAAGACTTTCAAATGAAGTTCAGTGCTGCTGATTGGAAGGATGGATTTCTGGTTTTACCTCACAGGTGGAGAAGCATAATTGGTTTTACAGAACGTTCTCAAGGAGTTTAACTAAAACGTGCCCTGGATTGAGTTATGTAGAACTATATTATAGCAACAGTTGACAGTGTAGAAAGGTTAAATTAATTACCTACTTTACCTACTTGTTTGAGAAATACAAATACATTAAAAATATTGTCTTTTACATTTAAGTGTTATATTTTAAAAATAACATGGTTATATGTAATTCTCCATTGTTGATAATATTCTGTATTTGTTCAAACAAATGGTTTGAACAAATAAAGAATTTTTAAAGAATTTTTAAGCTCATTATTTAATGTAGGTACACTGATTGAAAAATCCCAACAAATTAGTTTTAGAAAATATCTCTAATATTCATTTTAAATTATTTTTTCTTCATAGATATTTCTCCTGGAGAAATTGTTCTCTTTAACTTTAAACAAACAAACAAACAAAAAGCCATGAAGAGATAAGATATAAACACAATAGAAAGCTGGTTTTAACTTTAGCTTATATTTACAGAACATTTTTGTATCTATTCAACTCTGTGGGAAAATTTTGGATTCTAAAAACAGGTGCAGATGTGATTAGATTCTTATTTTATCTGCATTATCCCACCTATCACAGATGATATATCTGGGCAGTGATGCCCGTAGTATCAGAGCTCAGGTGATAAAAAGAGGAAAAAAATGTAAAATCAGGCAGGAGAAAGACATTTAAGCTGTTACCAAGACTAGATAGAGGAGCCATACTCAATGCTTCTGAGGAGGACCACTTTCACATCTGCATAATAAACAATTTGGAGTGTTTTTCTAAGGATTGGCTATCTCTGCACCAGCTACTTAATCCCTTTAAAAACTAGAAACTGGCTTCCGCTTTTGAGTCTGAGAAGAGTTAAAGTCTAAGGCAAGATCTGTTGTCTTCCCTGAGGATCAAGAAGTGTATGAAAGTTTTATAAGTGATGGTAGCAGCTTTGTTTCATTTTAACACCTATAGTTTGTGAATCTAAAGGCAAGGCATGGTAGCCATAAGTACAGTTTATGCTTTACAGAATATTGTTTGTGGAATTTAACTCTTTTGCCCATAAAACACACAAACAAGTGTCTTCAGTCTTTTCCTGTGAGTGTCCCTACACTGTATTTGGCTTACATTTGAATAAGTTACTAAAGGGTAAATTACAATCCAGCTGAGCTGTAGCTGTTCTTTGCTTATTGCAAATATAAAGTGAGATAAATGGAGATAGTTTATCTTGTTTTCTTTGAGAAAAAATGTGTGCCTATCTGCCAGTTGATCTACTGTTGATCTACAGAGAACTGGGAGATAGACCATGTCAATCCACATACTTGTTTGTTTGGTTTTTTATGTTATATACAGGCACATTTACAGCAATGTATGCATACCTGAAGCAAGCATACATCAAAAACATTGCTAAATGTTTTCTTTCACTCCTTGGTCTTGGTAAGATTATTCTACCTTTTATTAGTAGTCTACTCTTGTTAGTATATTTATTAGTCATGCAAGCGTTGACTCCACAGAGTCAAAACATTGATATCTCTTAACACACATAGATCTGATATCAACTACACTAGGGAAAGCTAATGAGTTAACTCTGCACATGGTTCAATTCTACTGGAATAAAAATTATACTCAGAGTGCCATAACTAATTTGTATTTAACCAGTGTGTGCAAATGAATATAAGAAATGTTTGAAAATTGGCTGATGAGTTTGGGGTTTAGACAACAAATTCTATAGGTTGTTTAAAATACTATTTCAGCATATGTACCTGACCCTATAAATCTCGGGGGCTATACTCCGAAAGCCCTCGGTTTATTAGGGCGATACAAGGATGAGGAACAAAAGGACGCTCAATTCTTTCTGCTGAATTCTATTTAATCTAAGTCCATTCTTAGGCAGAGCGTGGGGGAAGGAAGGTGCAGGTAGCTCGCCTAGCAGCAGAGAGAAAAGAGGGCGAGCACGAGTGTCTTGGGGGTTTTGTCCCCAGGGACAGGGGGACCCTGGGAAGGGACCCTGGGAAGGGACCCCTGGCCAATGGGACCACAGGAACAAACTACCTTTCAGGGATAGGGGTGGGGGGGAAAGGGGCCAACCACCACGGGTAGTGTGGGGAATACAGCTACTTAGTGCAACTATTATATAAATTTAGTGCAACTAGAGAACCCCGTGTAAACATCAGATATAGTTCACCACAACAAGCATACATTGAGAGGATCCTACAGATAGAAATTTCTTCCCAGGGAATTTCATAATATGTTTTATTATCTCTTGGTTACAAATTTACAGTTGTGCCAACTTCTCAGCCACAGCAGTTTAGAAAGAGGCTGGTGTGTGTGAAAAGAGTCAAGATCTGTATTACCACACAGTGCAGCTAGACCTTACTGATGACAGAAATTTGCAGAGTAACTAAGCTGAAACTAAATTAAACTTCCTTACTTTCACTCTTTTGGGTTTCAAAAGATAGCTGTTTTCCTGCATGCATTCAGTAGTGCACAGTTGGCAAATATACAGATATTATTAGTCCAAAAAATTGTATAATTTGAAAATAAATCTAAAGAAGCCAAGTCAAATGCCTGAAGGACTAATAATATGGCTTTTAGAAGCTGAAAGAACAGAGAAAGCAAGAAAGTGGTGTAGCCAAGAAAAGATTTTAATATCACCAAACTTAAATAGTCCTATAGAAAGGCTATTCGGTTAAGCCCTTTGAAGTGCTAGGAGATGGGACCAGAATAATATAGAAGAGACTGAGAATGGGACTAGATGCATTTTTTTTTGTATAGTCTGTTTGCTTAACAGTATCTAAGGGGTTTTATTTTCTTGGATTTCTTGTGCGGAGATTTCATCAAGGCTGGTTTGAGCTTCAGTTGTGTTCAGGATCCCTCTCCTTTGCTTTTTCTCAGATTGCACTATGATCTGCATACCCCTCTAGCTTAGTTTTTTGCTTGTTTTCTGCAGCCTGCTGTAGAATATTGACTGGGATATTTTTAAAATTTTTGTTTCTGTTTTTGTTTGTTTATTTCTTGATTTGTTTTGGTGTTTGTTTGTTTCTAATCATGCACAGAGACTTAACAATTCCCTCAAATCTCCCTTTGTTAATTGGGAGATGTTAGTCAACACACTTTAGCTGTGCTAAGGCTCAGCTTTTCATTTAGAATTTTTCCATTATCACTAAACAAACACATGCGCACATATAGCCTCCATTAATTTAGCTGTTGTTCTCAGAAAAATTTCTTGAAGGAGTAGGACTCATCAGTCCTCTGCATGAGCTGAGAGTTTTCCAAAGAATTGTAATACAATGAAAATTCTGTTACTTTAAAGGGGGAAAAAAAATCACAAGGTTTATCAAAAACTGGAAGAGGCTCCCTGAGAGATTATGAAATATTAGTTCTTTGGGACACTAAGATGCTGAATTGACAACACCCTGGCAAAACCACTCCTCATCTTTCCTGCTCTGAGGAGACTAGGCTAGAAACTTCCAAATCTTCCCCTCAATCTAAAAAATGCCATTATTCTGAGGTTATAAATGACAACTGGGCAAACCAGAAAAACAGCCTCCAACTACATCAGCAGCCTCTGGGGTAAAAATGCACTCTGCGGTAAAAATTAGGGTGACAGAAGTTATTCAGCTCAGACTGTTCCCACCTAAGGATCATCCTGTGTAACTGTGGCAAAGTAATCCTGAGGGGCAATATCCCACTGTGAGGGAGTGCACTGTGTGAGGGCTACTGTACTGGCAATCTGCATGTTTCTCCACTCTCCAAATCCTATGTGGGGAGCAGCTATTAGTGGATTCTGCTACTGGTTGGTGATCCTTGTTCTTATTATGCTACTCACAGTCAAAACAGTTTAGGAGAATCTTCATGACTTAGTCAATTCAATCAGGGGGCAGGACACTACATATGTGGTTTATGATCCTGTAATCTTTTAATTCCCACTCCTTGTATCTGCCAGCCTTCTCTGTGTGCTAATGGGTGATATACAAGGTTTAGGCAATTACTGTGTTTGGCACAAAAGAATGTGTTCTCTCGTGTTAATGATGGTACCTGTCATAGAGGAGACCAGTGTCAGCTGTGTCAGTACAATTGAAAAGCTCCATCTCAGCTCAGTAAGGGTCCCTCAAGTAGATCACTACAATAGGTAGTAGTTTTGGATTCAGTGATACATCCAGTGTGTTTTTCTAGCAATGGGCAAAGAAAATGTTAGCATGAGATTTTTAGACAGCAAAATTGTAAGTTGAATATAGGGAAGCAAGGGCATACCTCTCATGCCTATTTGCACTGGTTTTGGCTGGGATACAGTAGCTAGTATGGAGCTGCATTTTGGGTTTGTGCTGAACACAGAGTTGATAATACAGAGATGGCTGTTATTTCTGAGCAGTGCTTACACAGAGTCAAGGCCTTTTCTGCTGTTTATAGTGCCACACAGGTAAGGTAGAGGTGCATGGGGGGCTGGGACAAGACACAGCCAAAACATGTGACCCAAACTGACCAAAGGGATATTCTGTACTGTAGGACATCCTGCTCTGTATACAAAGTAGAGGGAAAAAGGAGGAAGGTGGGGAGACATTTGGATTGATGGTGTTTTTCTTCCCAAGTCACTGTTATGTTCACCTGAATACCTGCCTGCCTGTAGGGAGCAGTGAATTAATTCCATATTTTTGTTTGCTTGTGTGTGTGACTTTTGCTTTCCCTATTAAATTGTCTTTATCTCAACTCATGACTTCTCTGGATTTTACTAGCTTTTATCATTCTGATTCTCTCCCCAGCCCTGCTGGTGAGAGAGTGAGGGAGCAAGCAGCTGCATGAGGCTTGGTTGATGGCTGGACTTAAACCACAGCACTGTTGCTGTGTCTGTCTGAAGTAAAAGTCCTACCAAATTTAAATCACAGCTGAGGTTTATACACTACATGTGTTCTGAAAGTATTAATTTGTTACATGTTAAATAAAGTGGTTCTTTTTCAAGTTTTACATTTACCGGATGAGAATACTTATTACCAAAGCACAGAAGAGCCTTTTCATCTGATTCTTATAAATATTTGCACTTAACCGGTGAAGAATTAATATTGTGAGTCAGGAATAGAAAATTTTAGTAATAAAATTATTCAAAATGATCACATAAATCTAAATTATGGTTAGAATTTGGAGCATTACTCAAGCAGAGAAAAAGGCAAAATTCACTGAAGGAATATTTTGCTTTGCATGATTTACTCTGCTGTGTCATTTGACATCTGTTTTGGAATAGGGCTGTGTTAAAATTGTGAAGAGAAAAACACAAATACATCATTATTTTGACAAGATATAGCTGTGTCCTATTCACCATATGCATATTACTTATCAGCTACAGAAGGAGAGTTCATTCAATATGGTGATGTCAGTGAGTTATTGTTGATTAAAAACTCTGTTCTTTTCTATGAAATATGTAAGTTTTTTATGGCAGGTATACAAAATTTAGATTTTTTTTAGTAATTACTGTCGCACACTAAGAGTTTTTAAGTAATTGACTACATTACCTATGCCTTAATAAACCCACATCAATCATTTAAGTACTTTGTAATTTCCTATTTTTTAGTTTCCACTTTTTTTCTTCTTTTTTATGTATTTTTTTTAATATCATAAGCATCTCCTGTTTGGGGTAAATCCTTTTCCACTGGGATCTGGTACTACATGCCTGATTAACTACCACATGTGTCTTTTCACATTTTATGTCTACATTTTAAAATGAAATTAATATTTGTGTGAAACTTAGGAGTTCTTTAATGCTGTTCTTTATTAAAAAAGCCTTCTGTGGGCAAGACATATAGAGGGGAGATGGACCAGTAAAACGCTTTTTGGCATTTTGCACATCAGCGGTTAACCAGCGTCAATTTGATTCTTTCCTCCACATGTTGAAACACAGCTCAGAGCATTAAAGTCATTGTCCAGTGATTGGGACAAAAGTAGGTTAGTAGAGTGGGTTGCTAGGAAACCAGTGTCAGTGTCATCTATGACCTTGCAGAGCATAAAGAGACCATATAGATTTATTGAGCTCTGTGGCACATTGTCCAAGTCCTCTCTTGGCTGTCTTACTCTATTTCCATCTGCCATCATGCTGCTGTGCTCCCTCACACATGGACACATGCCCTGCTCCCCAAAAGCAGACATTTAAAAGGAGAAATACCTCTGCTTTTTGAGACTTCCTAAAGCATCACTGAAATTACTCTGTTGCATTAAGCTACACCATAGTCTCTTAGCTAACTAGACAGAGAAAACAGCATAAGCAAAACTGCATCTTTTTAACAGCTGCTTTCATTATTCTGTGGCTGCAAGAAATATCAGTTATGCTGGAAACAGAATCATTAAAAATGTATAAACATTGCAAAATAATTTTGCTGTCACACTCAAAACATTTTTTCAAAGTTGCATAAACAGTTTTCACAGCTGAGGTGACTTAAGGTTAAACAATCACATATTGTAGGGAGCTGTGACAGTCTTGTCATCTTCCTGATTCCCTTCTTAGAAACAGCTAAAGGTTGCAGGTAGGAAGGAAAACAAATGAAAATTTCATACTCAGAGAAAAAATTTTTAAAAATCCTTTGAATATACAAAGTCCTCCTGTTGTAAGAATTTCTCTTCCTCTTAGGTAGCTTTAGGTGTTTACTATTGTGCTGTGTTTACTATTGTGCTGGTTTGAAAGCAAAACCAGTGAGACTCCAAGTCAGAAATACAATTTAATAGGAAAAAGTAAAATACATGTAAGTAATACAAAAGAAACAAAAACACTGACAGAGTCAGAATACAACCTGATACCCTGCTAGTTAGGGTGGTGGCAGCAGTCCAGATGAGGTGGTCTTGCTGAAGTGGCAATCCTGTAGACAGGTCTGATAGCTCTTGTCCTCTGGAAACCAGTGGGTAAGGACTGCTTGTTCTGTCCCAATCCCCACATTATATCCAGGTGGGAATGCTTGGCTCCTCCCCCTGGGCCGAGCTTCTCACAATGGGCTGACGTCATTCTATGAGTCATGGGGTGGGTCCTTACAATGGCCCATTAAACACAAATGGCTCCCGGAGGGAGTTATCTATGACTCATGGGGCAAGGCGTTGATGGCCCATTAACAGGAGATAGTCCAGGGGAGGAGGCAAAGAAAAACACTGCCCCTCCTGGTTTCAACAGTTAATGAAGATGGAGATAGAATACAGACCCTCTGGCACATTTTTACATTGTAATCTAGGACACTATTTAACATTGATGTTTGTATTATAGAACTAGAAACAGCATGCTATGGGAGCCAGATGGTGAAATCCTAGTCAGTTTAGGTTAGCATTTTACTTTAGAGAAAAGGACCACATGTAGAATTCTCAATTGAAAAGTGCTGTGTTGGGTGCCTGGACTATTGTATGGTCCTTTCCATAGCTCATAATTGATATATGCTATTTTGTAATTCAGAACTATTTGTGATAGCAAAGGTTATTTTTGGAAAGGGAAGTATCACTTATCGTAACAATCAGATTATCCATTGCTTTCCTTTACCCTGCTAGATCCTAAAAGAATGCTAGAGTGTGAGCAGGTTACTCTGTGAATATCACTAAACTTTGTATCACAGTGCATTCCGCCTTGAAGGGCCTTGGAGGCAATTCCTTTATTCTTGCATTTAAAACCAGGGACCACTTAGTAGAGTATTTCAACTGACTGTATCTGTCGTAGAGGTTCTCAGGCCCCATGGTGAGTACTGGGACATTAAAATTTGAGGTCACATGTGGGTCAGTGCTGCCAGTAGATAAGGCGTCTTAACCAGTCCCTGTAAAAGGTAAGAAATACAGGCGTTTGTTCATTTGTTACTACTCCCTCTCCTGTTATGAAACAAAAAAATGGGAGAAATGGTAACAGACTAGGCAGCTCTACTTTTTGGTAAGAGTTTTTGAATCTTTATGGGACATAGAAGTGAGATGCACAAACTGCTTTGTTTGCCAGCATGGCCTACAAGCAGAATTCAGGGCCTACTGTGCAATCCAGGCCCCAGCCCACCCCAACAATTCACTGGGCTTCTTAGTTAGCCAGAAGAGCACCTATGACCATTTTAGACTTAAAATTCCATGGAATGTTCACACTTTTGCTGTTGGACATATCTGCAGGAACGTCTACCATACCAAGAGACAGAGGAGGTTTCATCCCACATTTGATTCAGAACCCATGAGTCTTGGAATGGTAAACTCTCTCTAATGTAGCCTACTGGTGTGAAACAGTGCTCAACTTGGCACATAACCTAAGTATCATGGGCACAGTCAGGATCTCTGGTTCTGCCATGTTTTTGAGTCTGTCAGGCAATTAAACAAAGACTGCCCTAAGATCTGAAATTAATTTACACTCTTTAGATCATTTTACTAATATGGATCCTCAGGTGTACAATGACACAGAATTTAAATTTTTCCTGCTATTTTTATAATCCATATTGAACTATGTCCACAGGTGGCAGAATAACTGTATAGTTCCCTCAGTTTATAAATGGATAAATACCATCAGAGCCATTCAAAGCCTCTCAACA
>VXBU01019356.1:0-16212 GCA_013400315.1 Bombycilla garrulus | reverse complement strand
AGAGATACAGAAGGGAGATGTATAGCCTTAAGACAGAGACCTGAGTGAAAATAATCCCCTTATCCAACCAGGAGCTTAGTAGAGTTCTGACACAGGCCAAAGTGAGTGGCCACTCATGTAGCTTTGTGTCCTACACAGCTAGCTGCTAATTCTGCGCCTTAAATGATGGAATTTGGTTAGCAGTGTAACCATAAAAAAGTCCTATAAGTTGACTTGAAAATAAGTTAGTATTATTTTCAACTACTGGACAGAGAAGACTGTGCCACTCAAATCTCATTAGACAGGGAAGAAAAGGTTTTCATACATAAAAAAATAAGAAAAGCTATTGAATTATAAATCTACATTACTGCTAAACTTTTACTTTCCAACAGTTTTGACTTCCCTCTGACCTTAAAAGAAACACTGATCTTTAAAGTGAATACCATTACAGATCATCACAATATTATTGCCTTTATGCAAAGCAAGGGGTTGTGTTGTCCTCAGAGTTAGACAGCACATAGTCTGAGGTTGTCTATAATTAGTGTCTGAAATGCAAAGTTGTATTACTGTTGGTCTTCTTTAGAGCAATAAAACCAATTGTGCTCTTGACTGTCTTTTAAAGCAACAATTAAAATAATAATCAGGAATTTCCCTTTTGCCTCATTTGGATTAATCTGAGGCTATGTCTATATTAATAAGATAAGAGAGTACCCAGAAATAGCATTATCTATACTAAACTCCCAGATTAGTCAAGTACTCTGCTTTGCCTTCTGCCCACAAGTATTCCTTGCTGCTGCTGGATGTTTTTCTCAATTTAAAGTACTGCAAGGAACGTTACCATTAAGGAGAATGCATGCAACTATGGTGGCATAGAAGCTGCAGGGACAGAAGAATGGGGTGTCACATTGGGTGTTGAGGATGCCATGGAAAACACGTAGGAAGCATTAGAAATCTCTGTGTTGTTTTAAGCTTTGATTTTACTGGTAATGTGGAGGTGGTGTGGATAGGTTCACATTACTAGGGTGCTTCAATGCAGGGGCACAGGATTTTTAAGAAGGACCAGGTAGGAAGATGTAGATGTAGAATCACACTTTATGTGAAAGAACAGCTTTCTGGAGCTCTATCTAGGCATTGATGATGAGCCAACCGAAACCTTATAGGTAAAGATAAAAAGTAGACCAGGATGGATAACCTATATGGTAGTGAGTGTCTGCTGTAGGCCGCCTGACTAGGAAGAATTGGTGGGTAAGGCCTGATAAAATTAGCTCCAAGTAACCTCATATTCACAGGACCTGATCCTCAAGGGGGACTCAAAACTCCTTGATTTGTGCTATAAGAAAAAAACAGTAGTCTATGACCAATCCACAAGTTTCCTGGTATAAAATTCCTAATCAGCGCTTGGCTGGACCTTGTTGGAGCCATGATGGAGATGCAAATGTCAGAGGCAGCCCTGTTTGCAGTGACCATAGGACAGTGGAATTCATAGTTATGAAAGGCAGAAAAGGGAGTGTTGTTCTTCTGGAGGGTAGGAAGGCGCTGCAGAGGCATCTGGACAGACTTCGTAGGTGGGCCAAAGTCAATGGTATGAGGTGGAGCAAAGGGAAGATCTAGGTCCTGCTCTTGGGCCACAACAACCCCATGCAGCATTATGTGTTTGGGGATGATTGTCTGGGAAGCAGCCCAGGGCAAAGACCTGGGGGTGCTTGTCAAAAGTATCCTTTGCTTGCATCAGAAATAATACAGCCAGCAGGACTGGGATAGTGATTTTCCTCCTGTGCTCATCACCAAGGAGGCTACAATTTGACTCCTGTATCCAGATCTAGGCTTCTCATAGTAAAACAGTCACTGAGTGTGTCCAGAGAAGGGCAATGGAGCAGGGGAAGGGTTTGGAGCACAAGTCTTATGAGAAGAAGCATAAGGACCCACTGAGTTTAGTGGAGGAGGCTCAAGGAGGATGTTGTAGCTCTCTACCACCATGTGAAAGTAGGTTGTAGTGAGCTGGAGATCAGCTTCTTCTCCCAGGTAGCACAAAGTAGCATAAGAAGAAATGGCCATAAGTTGTGCCAGAAGGGGTTTGGATTGGATCTTTTTCAAAAGGGTTGTCAAGCGTTGGAATAGGTTGTCCAGTGAAGGAATTGAATCACTGTTCCTGGAGGTTTTAAAATAGGTGTGGGTGTCTTGCTTAGGGTCATGCTTTAGTGGTTGACTTGGCAGTTTAAAGTTAATAGTTGGAATTGATGATCTTAAGGATATTTTCCAGCAGAAAATCCCATGATTCTATAGGAAGAGAGTTTACAGAATGTAGAAGCAAGCATGGGAAATCTGAGAGGAACACATAGATTCAGAAATACAGATAATATGCAGAAGGGAAGGAGAAAGAGAGAAAAAGAGAGAGAAAGAGAGAAAGAGAGAGAGAAAGAGAGAAAGAAAGAAAGAGAGAAAGAAAGAAAGAAAGAAAGAAAGAAAGAAAGAAAGAAAGAAAGAAAGAAAGAAAGAAAGAAAGAAAGAAAGAAAGAAAGAAAGAAAGAAAGAAAGAAAGAAAGAAAGAAAGAAAGAAAGGAAGGAAGGAAAAAAAGAAGAGGTACATGTGGCTGGCAGGGGGGACAGGGAGAGAGTGACAGGGCTAGGTTAGGAAGAGGCACATCACTCTTCTGAGGGTTCTAATGATGCCACATTGCTGCCCTCCATCTGGTATTCTTGGTGGTGAGGGTCCCCTACCATCCACCACCAAAAACTATAGAATCCAGTGGATTAATATACCTTTGGGCCAGGTGGGAATACCCTGGTGCCTTCACTGGAGAGGGCAAAGCTTGCAACTCTGTGGATCTATTGCGTCATCTGCAGTTCTCTGGTGTAGGGTCCTGGGACCCCTTTGGGGGAGCAGGCCTTTGATGGGCTGTGACACCTCTGCAGTCCTTCAGGTGGATTTGGCTTTTCCTGGGATGAAAGGACCCCATCGCTGAGCTGGTTTGCACAGCAGATGATAGGTGTTAACTGCCTCTGACCAGAGACTTTTTCACCACACAACCAAAACTCCTCCTCCCGTGACCCATTGTTTTGAGGGTCTGTGTGAAGCTGGCAGCCGATAGCCCTGGGCCTGTGGTCTCCACCCTGAAAGCGCTAAGCTTGATCCCTCTGGGAATGCATTCTTTCCCAGCCCACACCTGAGTCACTTTATCTTATCTCCATCAGCAGCAGTGCAGGGCCTTCATCAGGCCATATTCAGGATGTAGCGGTCTTCAGTTTCTATTGTACAATTTTGCTATAATAGGCAAAAGTCTTCCATGAAAATGTTCAAGCCATAAATGATATAAATGTCAGTCAATGACACATGGAGATATTAAAGAACTCGAGCATCAAAAGATATAATGAAGGGCTGTGAAAGCTGGTTTTCTTCAACCTTGAATGAGAAGACTTGGGAGAAATCTTCTCATGTGTATGAATATCTGAAGGAAGGAAACGCAGAGGATGAAGCCACACTCCTTCTAGCAGTGTCAGGGATCAGGATAAATGGGCACAAACTGAAACATAAAAGGCTCTCTCTCTGAACATCAGGACACTTTTTCACAGTGAATGTGAGCGAGTGCTGGAACTTGTTGCTCAGGGTGTTGTGAAGCCTCCTTCCTTGGAAATGTTCAAAAGCTGCCTGGACATAATTTTTTCAAAGTTGTGTCTGCAGTTTTCACAGCTGAGGTGTCTTAAGGTTAAACAATCACATATTGAAGGGAACTGTGACACTCTTGTCATCTGTAATTGGTTGCAGACGACATTGTTTGGACACGTGGTTTGTAAAAATGACCTCTAGAGAGCCCTTTCAGTCTTGATCATCTTTTGATGCTGTTCCCAGACCCATTTCATTTATTAAAAATACGTATGACTAATATAACAGAAACTCAGATAGGAGACTCTACGTCTTACAAGCTGATTGAAATTTGCCAGCTTTGTCTTGGAATCTTTATCTGGTGTAGTCATTTTGGGACTCTGCTCCAAAGTACTCAATTTTACTATCCATCTGTGCAAGCAGCAATATCAGGATATGTATGAAAATCTTACTAGCTGCTGTTATTAGTATAGAAGGAGTGATAACGATGCCCTAGATCAGGGCAACATCTGGAAAGCACAGGCTGGGGGATGAATGGATCATGAGCAGTTCTGCTGAGAAAGAGTTGGGGGTGCTGGTGCATGAGAGGCTGGACAAGACCCATCAATGGGCTATAGCAGCCCCAAAAGCTATCACCATCCTGGCCTGCATCAAAAGCAGTGTGGCAAGAAGGGAGGTGATTCTGCCCCTCCACTCTTGTGAGACCCCACCTGGAGAGCTGCATGCAGCTCTTGGGTCCCTAGCACGGGAAGGATATTGATTGGCCTGTTGGAGTAAGCCCAGAGAATGGCCACCAGGATGGTTAGAGGGATTGACCATGCTTCCCCTGAAGATAGGCTGAGAGAGTTGGGTTTGTTTAGGCTTTTTGTACCCAAAGGGGGCCCACAAGAGAGCTGGAGAGGGACCTTTTATAAGGACATGTAGTGACAGAACAAAGTTTTTGAACTGGAGGAGGGTAGGTTTAGACTAGGATGAAATTCTTTACTGTGAGGCAGAGGTTGCCCAGAGAAGCTGAGCATGCTCCATCCCTCGAAATGTTATAGGCCAGGTTGCTACAGGCTCTGAGCAATCTCATCTAGAAAAAGATGTTCCTACCAAGACAGCAGCTTGGAGCTAGTGAATGAACTTTAAGGTCTCTGCCAACACAAACCATTCTATGATTCTAGGCAGTGGGGTAAAGTATTAGCATGTATGATCTAATACTTACTGAACACTTATTGATTTTAATTGCATGGGATGTACGCTGACTTGAAACCTTGATCCTCATTCACGCAATAGATACATTTTGAGAAAAAAATCACAGGAAGAGAGAATATTAAATTTTTCTTGGTAGAGATAGGCTTATCTGAATGCTAGAGTTAGGCTGGATGTACAGGAGATTCTCAGGCTAACCCATGAATGTCAGGGTCTCAAGCCCCTGTCCTTTCCAAGAGTTTGTCCAACCATCACAGTGACACATGAGAGATGTCATCAGGCACATCAAAGAGCACCTGCCCAGCAATGTTTCTTGAACCATTCATCAGCTGCATATAGCTCAAAATTCACACACTGGCCACCCCTGCAGCATATGGACAGAGTTTTGCAAAAGTGCAGCCAGAAATTGTCGGAGCAGTTTTACATCAAAGGGAACTGGAGGATATGAGGGTTTCATTTGGAAAGTGTTCCCTTTGGATGTTTATTGTGGCAGAACCTACTTGAAGTGACAAAAGGAGCATAAAAATAAAGTGGTACTTTTTTTACACTGTAAAAATTAAAAATTATTAATTGGAATCACTGGATCAAAAGATTTCAACAAAAGTATGTGTCTTGTTCTCCATCTTTTTTTTTGTCTGAATGCAATCTTAATTTCCACAAGGAAATAAATAAAAAAATAGAAGCTAAAGGTTTTGTGAAATGTATACCATGAAAAATGTTCTTAAATAGAACATCAAGGGAAAAAAAGGGAAATTTTCAGTGTCTGAGTGACTGGGAGTGTTACTACAAGAAGTACTGTATTGAATTACAGTACACACTGTGAGGCTGAGCCCTCTCCCTTAACAGGCATCAGAATAGTGAGCCCTCCCAGCGCAGGACAGGTCTGTGAATTTCTCTGCTGCTGCCTTCCCATGGTGTGATTCATAAACACAGCTCCATAGCAAAGATCAGTCAGCTCCAGCTTTGTGGCCCTCAGGATTCATACATGCACACAGCACCTTTGCAAATGTCAGTCACTCAAATGTTTCTGAAAGTATTACCTTCTGTCTGTCACTTGCCATGGAAAGCTTTATTTTGGGGAAAAAGTCAACCTGCAATGCAAAAATATGGGATTGTAAATAGGAGTTGTGAGAAATGTACTCGGATCTTTAGGCGAGGCCTGGAGCTATGTGCATAGACAACTGCGTAAGGATTTAACTTTTAAAAAATAAATCTGCTTTCAGAAGCAACTTGAAGTGTGCCATTGCAGTGTAGCTCATATATTAAATAACAGTATTACCTTGGCACCTAGCTGAATATTTACAACTACACATCCTGCTTCTAAATGTGGTTTAGATCAAAATTAGATGTAAGGAAGAGATATAGAAAGTTATTTCTATAGTTGGCTGGCCATACGTAGTTCCAAAACTACATACTTGCAAACTACATACTTCCAAGTACAGACTTCCAAAATACTGTCAGGCAAATTTTTCAGCCTGTTATTTTAGAACGCTGATGTTCAATGGATGCAGATATTTTAACTTCAGCTACTCATGAGATTATATCTGTGAATTTACAAAAGTGATCCTTACAACTAGAGATTAATATTCACAACAGAAATTTGATTTTTAACTCAAAAATCTGAAGAATTAAATGTCCCATAAGTGGATTGTCCCATAAATTGTAATTACTCTGTGAACATTCTGTGGACTGCATGTTTTTATTGATTCATCATCTCACTCTCAGATTTTTTTTTGTTTTCTCCCCTACTTTTTTCACTCTTTTCCAATATTTTTTTTAATATTCAGACCCATGCATGACTGGATATAGTACATTGAATGATCAGAAAACTATTATTTCTTTTCTAGTGGCTCATTTTACTGACAGTTTCATGAAAGGAATCTGTTCACAGTGGGGTCTAAAGGATATCATGACCACTGAGTATCCTGAGAAAGGGGAACAGAGCTTCATCTCCCTGTTAGTGAAAAAGGGTTATCAGGTCAACTCAACAGATCTATGGTGCCCACCATATCCAATTAATATTTAAGTCTCTAAAAGTTTATACACACATGTATACTATATGGTATTTACATATGAATCAAATGTAACTGAGATTAACCAAATTAATTCTGTGTATATGGCCCTGGCCCCATAAAATCATGTTCTCTGTGGAAAGCTGTAGTAGGTGTACTTTGTACAGTACAGTCTTAGTGTTCTCTGTCAGTGTGCTGACAGATCAGCTTTTGATCAAAAAGGCCAAAACATGTACACCCAGTACATGTTTTCACTCTCAGGATTGTTCTGGGACTCCCATCACCTTGCTGCTGGAGATGCCTTGGAAGGCAATGGGCAGAGAAGCACACAGCAGTGCACCTTGCTCACAGCTGATGCAGTGCAGGGGCAGGGATAAGTGCCAGGGGGCTGAGGGTCACCCTGGCATGTTTCCTGCACCTCTGCTCTTAATGTGCAGGTGCATGTTCAGTGCTCTACTGAACTTTTTGCCTTAGTTTCTGAACATATTTGTGTACTCCCAGATCTCGTCAGGAAGAAGGCCAGCCTTGAGTCACTGAGAATGTCTTAACTGCAGAAATTACAGTGGTCAGAGAAAAGCAAATAGCAATTTTCTGCATGCCACCTGTAGAGGGCTTCATCTGGCAGGAATGACCAAGTCATGGCAAGGTTACTCTAACACATCTACATCAGAATGATTCAGCCTAGTGTTTGAATCTGTGCTATTGTGTTTAATGAGAACATACTTACTTAAATTTCTTCAAAATTTCTTCTTAATAGTAGCTTAAAGCCCCCAAGGTGCAACATATTCCATCTTAGTTACTCTACTTTTGTTAAGCAAGCAAATAATCTGCCACTTGTGAGCAAAAGAAAGGCATCATGTATGTGCCACACATTACCACCTTTATTTAAAAATAAGTATCTCTTTCTGACTAGGACTGTTTTATATTAGAACATTAGATATACTGAATAAAAGTGAACAATATAATTTTTATGGATATATATTATGTCTGCATATATAAATTACTTAAGCTTTTTATTAAAACAGCTCACAGAATTTTTATCTTATTTTAGGAAGAATAAAGATGATAAAAAATGATCTTACCCTGCACTCTGCAGTCTTTGGGACATAAATATATACTGCAACGTACAAGTAAATGGAGTCTGAACACAGAATACTGTGTAAATGTCTAATTTGAAAATTACAAGGAGAAAAACTGTTGAAGGGGAGAAAAAATTCAAGAGTTCTGAAATAAATTTATGTAATTTTGAAGCAGAGTCACTGAGACAAGCAGCTTCAATGTAGTAGAACTAAACAGAATTACTTAATTCTCAGACTGAGGACTGCTTTATCTCTTATAGCTCCTATTCAATGAAAGATATCATTGTACAAGACTATACAGGTGACTTTGGTAAAATTATGCAGGAACAGACCACATCCTCAGGAATGCAGAAAACTAGCTGTTGGCAAAACAAACTATTTAGAAGATTTGTCCTTTCAGCAAGAAAGTCAGTGTCAAAAAGACTCACAACATACTTCACAGGTTCTCTGGCCACTGGGCTGGGAGAGGTAACTAACTCATACTTGCAAGACTTCTACATGTTTTGATTAGGAGTACAAAACAAATGACTTTACTGAGCCAGGGGAATTAGAAGACTACTGTCACAAGCAATAAATGAAACAAATGCATGTTTTATTTCTCTGTCTCTGCCCTTCTGTTTTTCCTTCCATTTCAAGGTAGATGGGCAAAAACACTAGGCAATAACAAAGTATTCTTTTTGGACTTGCTTCAAATCATGCAGTTTAACATACAGAGCTTAGCGTTGTCAATGAGGTTAGGTGTCTGGACAGGACTGGCAGCATTCAAAGCTGCAATAGCTAGAGAAGATCAGAGTCAGCAGATCCTGTAGTTGGAATTTTGTTCTTCAGAGAGATTAGTGAGCAGTCTGTTCATCCACTTAGTGTATCCTAAGACCTTTCTACAAAATTCTTATTTCTTACATCTTTTGAAAAGAAACAGTTCTAAGAAATGACATTGTATTCCCATAAAACAAGCACACAAAACCCAACAAACAGCAAACCAAAGACAAATAGTGCTTATTAGGATCATGCATTCATTTTCTCCTACCTTTCTTCAAGCTGCCAAACAGGGCCCAAATTCAGCAATGGCTAATATTGCACATTATTAAGCATGGACAAATTAATATGCTTTAACTTTGCTGCATTGCTGTGAAGTTCTTGTTATAATAATACCATTCCTAGCAATAAAAACATTTTGAAATCAATAGGACAGACAAAATTGATATTACGATTTGCTCATGATTGTACCAACTTTATTTCATTTTTTTCCCCACTACAGTTATTTTGTGAAGAGAAGTCAAGGTATTTTCCTATGAGTTTTCTTGTGTCATAAATATTTCATTAAGGAAGTAGGCAGTGAATAGGTAAAAGTGCTTCCTACCGGGACAGCCTTTCACAAAGCATGTTCATATACTGAGGTGTCAAAGTCAAGCTAAAATGCCAGTTAATATAGGCAACAATATTCAGGTCTGTGCTTATGAATACAGAATACACAGAGTAGTGACTAAAGAGTGTCACGATGTTGAAGTTACTAACAAACTGCAGCTAGAAGCACTTCACGTCACTTTAACATTTGAAGGACCTACAGAACAGATAGTTCATGCAAATTCACAGAGGAATGCCACGAATAGGAGCAAGTTAGTGAGCACTGGTTTCACAGAAATTTACTTGAAAATTGTTGGACTCCTCTCCTCAATTCTGCTTGAAATGTACTATCCATGGATTTCGGGATTGCCCTGAAGGGTGGGTTGTTTTTAGTCCACTATCCATATGCAGCAGTAGAGCACATATTACAGCCTGGAACTTTTACTGTAAGGGATGCCACTACTTTGATTCCTGGACTCTTGAGTTTATAAATGCATATGTACATGTAAAGTCAAGTTCTGTCTTTCTAACCTTCATCCCTCAATACAACATGCAATGAAGCATTGTGGGAACAGATAGCAGTCTAAACAAAGGCATGTTTAAATGACATATGCAGTACTAAGCTGGTGGTATTTTTTTTTTCTGTTTTCAAACTGTTTAGTGACGGCAACTGAAAACAGATTTAGACTTATAAAGAGACAGTATATAGATCTAGAGATGACAGCACAATTCCCCAGCAGCTGTGATGCACTCATTTTGCACTCTGCAGTACTGCTCCTGCCTGCAGAGCACATGGCTCTTTTGACCTTACACCCTCCTTTTGATCTTGTGTGGAAACTGCTGTCACATGAACTGTGAGGTGTGCATGCAGGCTGAAAGATTCAGGTGGCATTTTTTTTGCATTCCTTGACAGACCACTTTTTCTTTTTCTTTGCAAGATTCTCTGTCATTGCTGCTTTCTCTCCTTCCCTTCACTGCTCTTTATTCTCTCTTCTTTCTTGCTATGATAGTTCCCTCAGAGGCCAGCTTGGAAACTTCACAGACAGTCCTGGTACTTATTTGGTTTGGTCTGCTGCAGCAGAGACAACTGCAGCAACATCTGACCTTTCCTAGCTGTGCAGAACAAAAAGCTGCTCCTATTTAGAAGAGTCATATCTAAAAAGAAAAATGAATTCCAAGGTATGAATCTATGCCACACCATATCCTATATTGCCTGAGAGCTAGCTACTCCAGTACATGAAGTACATTTTCAGTGGTGTCATTTTCAAAATATACCACCTCAAGTAACAAGTTTGCTGCATACTATCATGTTACAGTGTATTTTACCATCTGAAGTGTCTAATGTGCAGAGTAACTTACTTTTTTGATTCTTTATCTCCTAAAAGTAGTGGTGTGAACTACAGCCTCCTTTTAGGTAATTGTAGAGAACATGAATTGCTAAGCCCCATTTTCTCCAGCTCCCTTAGCTGTTTCTCATCAGTGTTGTGCTCCAGACCCTTCAGCAGCCCCATGGCCCTTTCCTGGATGTTTCAGCATCTTAGTTGTCTTCTTTTGCAATGAGGGGCCCAAAACTGCACATGTACAGAACCCCTCCACCATTGTTCTGACTTCAGTCCTCATCCCTTCAGTTGACATCTTTTACTCATTTTTAACTGAAATAAAAAAGATTAAAGAAAAAGGGAGTAGGAAGCAAATCAGCAGAAGATCCAAAATTCCTATTCTGGTTCAGACTGGGAAGGTTTGCTCTGTTCAGTCTTTCTTCTTTGACTCAAGTTTTTGACCTTGACTTATTCAATTACTGAATACAGTAAATGTTTACAGTTCCACAATCATGACAACAGCAACATGATGCAAAGCTTCAATGAATGTTGAAGCACAGGTGCTTTCCCCTCCCCGCCCCTCTCTGATACAAAGAGACCTTTGGAAGAAGTCTGTCAGAGTGGAAACCTGAGTGTAAAGTCAGCCTTTTGTTTTTTTTTAACATAGACCTCACATTTCTATTATGATTTCTTCCATAGATTATTCTCTGTTACCTTATAGAAAATCTCCCAAGCTTTAATAGCAATTGTGACTCAAACAAATTTGAACTCTGTTTCAGGAGATAGGCAGCTGTCTTCCTCATCATTCCACCTACACTAACAAACTACTGGAGCTTCACCACCTGTAGAAGACACTGCGGTGACTTTTTTTTTTCTGTGCAATAGGAATATAAGAATACACTTAAGCATGAAGTTTAGATGAAATCAGAGCAGCTTTTTTTTTCTTTTTACTTAAAAAGCAAAACTATTAAGACCCTTTGCCCCCCAAACAACATATAAGCAGGAAAACTACAATTTACTTGAAAGAATACACTCAACTCTTTCTGGAGGTAGGTCAGATGAAAAAGTTCTTACTAATACCTGCTATTTCCTGGTCTCTACCAATTGCAAACACTTTTGTTATTAGCCTTCTTGAAGAGAGTCTCCAATAGGTAAAGCCAAGGCATATATTCCATGCCAAATTTTTTCTAGTTGAGGAAAGAGAAGAAGCAAACCTTTTGCCTTTCTCTTGCTTGGATCTGCTTTCCCACAGCAGTGAAATGAGCAGACGTAATTAAGTAGCCCAAATTTCAGCAAATTTCTATATTCAAAATGAATATGTACCTCTGCTATATGCAAGGAGCCTTCAATTTGTAACCAGTAATGCAGCTCACAACCCTAAGCTTGTGGAAGAAAAGAAGATTATCAGTAGTCGACATGAATTTGCCAAAGGGAAACCACGTTCAGTGAATCTCATGGTCTCCTGTCATGACATTACTGCCTAGTTGAGGGGAGAGCAGTGGGTACTGTCTACCTTGACTTCAGCAAGGTGTTTCTCACTGCCTCTTACCTGTCCAAAAGCATGGACTGGATGAGTGGACACTGGGGTGGATTGAGAACTGGCTGAATGGCTGGGATCAGACAGTTGTGGTCAGCAGCACAGGATCTGTAACAAAGTGGTGTTTCCCAAGAATTAGTACTGAGCCAAATCTTATTCCACATATTCATCAGGGTGCTGGATGAAGGAACAGAGTGTACCCCCCACAAGTTCTCTGATGATACAGAACTGGCAGGAGGGTCTGATGCACCAGAGTACTGTGCTGCCAATCTGTACAGACTGGAGAGCTCGGTTCAGAGGAACCTGGGGAAGCTCACCAGGGGCAAATGCAGTGTCCTGCACTTTACAAGGAGTGACTCCATGCAGCAGTACAGGATAGGGGATGACCTGCTGGGAAGCAACTCTGCAGAGAAGGACCTGGGGATCATGGTGGACAGCACACTGTCCATGAACCAGCACTGTGTTCTTGTTACCAAGAAGGCCAATGGCATCCTAGAGTGCATTAGGAAGAAAGTGTTCAGTGGGTTGAGGGAGGTGATCTTTACCCTGCCCTGGTGAAGCCGCATGTGGAGTACTGTGTCCAGTTCTGGGCTCCCAGTTCATGAAAGACAAAGAACTATTGGAGAGGGTTCACTAGAGGGTTGCAAAGATGATTTAGGGACTGGGGTATCTCACAAGGAAAAGCTGAGGGAGTTGGGCCTGTTTAGCCTTGAGAAGACAGAAAAGGAATCTTACCAATGTAGACAAATATCTTAAAGGTGAATATGAAGAGAATGGGACCAGGCTCTCGCCAGTGCTGCCCAGTAGCAGGACAAGGGGCAATAGGCACAAACTGAAACAAAGTTCCACCCAAATTTGAGGAAAAATTTCGTTACTTTGAGGGAGACAAAGCACTTATATAGCTTGCCCAAAGAGGCTGTAGAGTCTCATTCTCTGGAGATATTCAAAAGGATGCAATTCTGTACAACCTTCTCTAGTGATCCTGTTTGAGGAGGGGAATGATCTTCAGAGGCTCCTTCCAAACCCAACCATTCTGTTGATTCTGTAAAATAATGTACATATACATTACATATACAGATACATTTTATAAATTTATTGTGAATACCTTTCAGTCACAAATGACATGAATAACAAAATTGCAAGAAAAGATTTTGCTGTATAATGTTGTTTGACCTTTAGAAGTGACAGAGTTGATTTATCATTTAGCATTCTCATACTGATTAGTTAGAAACATGTTTCTAACTATGATATGCCTTTAATACAAAAATTATTATGAAATAGTAAAGTAAGAATGCTTTAAGAGGACAGATATATTAAAAAAAATATCAATTTATCAGTCTAAAGGCCACAATGATTTCTTAGATCTAAGGCATGACCAGGAGGAAAGACTTCACAAAGGCTCTCTTTACTAATTTCTAGGAAAGATGTTGAGTAGTCCTCGAATGTCCCCTTATTTAATCAGAACTCGAACAACAGAAGACACTGGTACAATTATATTTCTTTGAATGTTCCAGGACATACATTTGATGCTAAAGGCCAGTTTGTGGTTTTGTGTATTTCAGCAGGCCGAGGACAGACACAGGTCTTAAGGGAGGCATTAGAAGTTGTTTTGTTTAATTCTGTTTTAGTGAATTAAAAGTCTTGCTCTGATGGGAAGTTTTTTTATTCCCAAGTTAAAGGCAGTGAACAAGCCAACATTCAAGAACAACTTATTTCCTTGCAATGGCAATTTGTATAAAATAATGTAATGAACAGCTTTCTAATCTAGGTATATCTTTCAAAAGTGATTGCTTCAACAATCAATACTAACTGCTGTTTCTCTTGCATGTTGCTTGGCCAAATACTACTGGAATGGAGTCTGTATAGAAAGAACAGTGGACGGCGAAGAACTGAATTTGATAATACAGTCTAGGAGGAGTTTTGAACTCTTTTCTTGGTAGAGCTTTCCTGATGTATATATTGTTTTTAATTGTCAATTAAAAACATTAAGACAGCATTTGTTCCAGCACAAACTATAAAAATATACCACTGTACACTGACTTTCTTTAGGTGAGCCTCAAGGAACCAGCCTAATTTTAATCTAGAAGTTCACCACAGCCTGTAGTGAAGGAGTGTGTCTTGAACTGCAGCAGCTGAGAACTCAAACTTCTAGGTTTGCACTAGGAAGAGCAGAATTAAGTTAGCTAGTAGGGAGATGAACACAAGTCAAGAGTAGTGCTCTTTCATTTGAGGTCCTGCTGACTATTGAGGGATTTGAAGCAATGATGGCAACTTCTGTTGGTCTTCTAGCAATGCACAAAAGTGCCAGGACAAAGGAACTCTTCAACTCATTGAAGCTGAAAAGTGGTATGTTTATTGCAGCGCTGGGCACACATGAGGTAATCCTCCCAAANGGCCAGGTGCGTTTTCGGTTCTTGGTTCTTCACAATACTACGGGTACTCCCTATTGCTTCTAAAAACATAACTGGATCAAATGCATGATATATTGTCTTTGCTCTAGCTACTCCAATTCTACTCATCTGCTAATAATTAAACCTCTAGCCTCTTCTAGTCCTCTTGTTAAATGCCTCAATCAAAATATACTACTTTTATCTTACTAACTTCATTTCTAACTTGTAAATCTTCTAATCTCTGATTCACTAGGACCATTGAAATGTCTTCAAGACTTGCAGCAGGTGCCCAGCTGTACAGGTGTCAGGTGTACAGTGCCAGAAACTGCAGGAATTCTTCTGGGGAAGATTTTCTTCGTGAACTCCTCCCATTGGCAAACTGAAGAAGCACACACTGGAGTTCTTAATTGTAATTCTAAATTTCATGAATCGTGGTGTTTCTACATACTTTATCCTGAAAAGCATATCCCGTTGATGCACGTCCATACCCACGAATACAGATGATCCAAAAAATCTAAATTATCTGCAGAAAGGACTCCTGCAGTTATTACATATTTACCCCAAAATCTTATTATCTGAAAAGTAAAAACTTATGTGATGGAAGAGATCAAGATAGGACAAATGAAATAAACAAGAGTTAGACAAAAATTGCATAATGAGGGAAGTGCTGTAGTTATACTGTCTATAATCCTTCTTAATAATTTCAGTTGTTTAGTTTTCAAATTATTGCAACTTATTTCAGTTTTAGAAGTGGTCTGTGGAAAATCGTCCTGACTGCTAATTTTGCTTCTCCAGGAGACTGAGAAAGCCAGATGAGGTACTCTCCAAGTACTGCTGGAGAAGAGAAGATTAATCTTGACTTTACTGTGTAATATTTAAAACTTCGCCCTTCTACAGGATCTCTGCTTCAGCAGAACCATCTGTCACTCCAGGAGGACTACTGGAGCCACCATTCAAACTGGACTGCTACCAACACCCTGACTGACAGGGTGTCAGGTTGTATTCTAACTGTCAGGTTTTTGGGCTTTTTGTGTTTAATACTGCATCTTGGTCTAATTTTCCTATTAAGCTGTAGTTTGTTGGTTTTCGTTTTACTTTATTTTTTTATACGTATTAAAGAACTGTTATTCTTATCCTCATATCTTTGCCTGAGAGCCCCTTTTAATAATTTGGAGGGAGGGGGTTTACATTTTTCTATTCCAAGAGAAGCTCCTGCCTTCCTTGGCAGGCACCTGTCTTTCAAAACCAAGACAGTCATACAAGGTTTCCCTCTGAGTTTTGATGCATATTAGAGCTTCATTAGAGTGTGTATATATATCATCCCACTTAGTAGGATTATTAATGTAATTAACATTGCTGGTATGCTGCTTTTGCTATCACTAAGCAATGGAGTCTAAACAAAAGTCTGAAAATTTGTTTCCTGTTGTCATGTGTGCTGACACCAGACAAATTTATACAAAATTCTTAATCCTCACTGCATGGGGAATTTCTCAATGCATCCTTTTGATTATTTCTTAGTGTTGCTGGAAGTTGCCTTTCTGCTCTTAATGAGCTGAAGAAGACAGTAGGATCAGATTGTAACACTACAAAGAGAATCATTCCCACAGAGTACTGCTTGTTTTTTTAAACTAACGTTGAAGTTAATTTAGTTACTATTTCTGAGTGAGGACTTCTGCAGGCAGGATTGCAAGACACAGTATTGGTCTTGATTGTTTTTCTGGGAAACAAAATCGCATTATTTATTACTATTATTATTA
>VXBU01019354.1:1781775-1831579 GCA_013400315.1 Bombycilla garrulus | reverse complement strand
GGGGCTTGGCTGCTGGCTGGGCTGAAACCAACATTCCTTTTGGCATCTAACTATTCTGTGGATCTTCCTCCCTTTTATGATTTAATGAAGTTCTGCAGTAATTTGTAACGCTCAGCAAAAGATCATTTTATGGTTCAGTATCACCATGGATTAGAGCACAAAACTCTAAGCTACGCTGGCACACACGCAGGCATTAGGGCACGTGTACACCCTCAAATCTAATATCCAGTTAGCAGATATAATCTCAGAATTATCAGCCTCCACAGCAACCCTTCAAACCCTGTTAACTCAAGAGCAGCTTCCAGGTCTGGAAAAACCAGAAGCTTTAAATGTTGCCACATCAGTTCCCTGCTTCCACAGGAGTGTAACTTACATATCACAGCTGGTGACAGGCTTTGCCTAGGACTAGGAAAGGGTTAGGTTTTTCTATATTTTTTTTTTCCCTAAGAAGGGTGCTTTAACCAGCATCCCTAGCACGTGGCCACAGAAGAGACTTGTCCCTGGCCCTACAGAACAGACTTGTTAAATCCCTGAAGACAGTCACAACTTCTGTCTGGACAGGAACATAGAAGAACTAGGAAATTTAGGTCTGCACAGGCACCAGGCACAGATTAGATGCACTGTTCTCTCTTTCTTTGCAACACACCAGATTCCCATTCACAACCACATTGACCTGTAATGAACAGCCCAAATAAAGCTGGTAACAGCACTGCAGATGGTTGGGATGAACAGCATTTGGGTCACTAGAGGAAGTTTTCTGCTGGGATAACAGCAAACAGTCAGACTGCAGAACTTATGGTTACTGCTTTGGGTTTTTCTCCTTTTTTTTATTTGTTGAAGCCAGGAATAAATGGAACGTAAAAAGCAATACTGATAAATATATTTTTCCAAGTTGCATTTTAAAAACCCGTAACTAATGCTTTTTCCATGTACTGACTAAAATTCAAGCCTGTATTTATCTTGTTATGTTTTAAAAAGAAGCAAGTCATCAGAAGACTAATCTCGGTCACATCCAGCAATGTGAACTAAATGCAATGATTATTTAAGTTATCAGGAAGTATATACTAACCACATAAGGTACCTGATTGTTTTACTACATATATACTAAAAATTTCAAAGTCCCTGCCTTGAGACTCACATATTCACAAACATAACTTCTGTCATAACAAAACCCATAGCCAGGCAATAGGGTGACAGCAGTAGAAGCTTGTTTTGTTAATATTCCCAAATTCTGCATCATGATGTATCCTGACATAGCATGATCTTACAATCTGCAGCTCAGAAATCACCATGAAAATCTGGTAAGTCACCAGTTAAATCAACATTATCCGTGGAAGCAAAATCTTCTGCAGCAATTTCATCTTAGTCCTCGTCAGCTGGATTATGAACACGAGCTCATTCCATCTCAATATACACTCAGTTTCCTTGCTATTTCATAGATAGTTAAGGGTCAGATCCCCAGACCCCTCCTAGAACCCACGATGCACAAAACAGCTCCACTAAGAAGATGCTGTGACTCCATATGTCAAATCTCACAGACAAGGTGGTGTGGCTGTTGTGCCCAGCCTAACAGAAGAAAAAAATCATTCACAGAATAAACACAGACAACAAAAATTTAACTAATTACTGCAGTACTGTGCAGGCAGAGTTTCTAAGAAAAAGGATTAAAACAGCACTGACTGTGAAGAGATGCTTTATGTATTACACTTATTTGAACCGCATTTTCTCCTGAAAACAAATCTGACACCGTGGGCAGAGTTTTAATCAGGATCAGAAGTAATGACAAAACTCAGATTCAGAGAGTAGCTGTGGTTTGTTTGTCTGTTTGTTTGCTTATAAGCATTTAATTATAAGTCACATATTTAGGATTTCCCTAGAGAATCTGGATTCAGGAAAATTAGGTGAGTGAAACGTGTACAAAATCAAATGAATAAAAAAATCACAAGACTGCATATCAAACAGAACACTGACAGCTCCCAATAATCCATCTCCATGTATAAGCCCATTATCAAAACATGCATAAAAGACTTTTTACCAGCAATGCTACTACTCTACTACTACTGCAGTCAAGAAAAAGCTTTCTACAGGATACACAAGTGAAATCAAAATACAAGTTTAATGCACTAGTCATTTTGTTCAACTAGTACCAAAAAATTCCCAAAGTTCATAATGTATTCAAGCTTCTGCACTACACTTACATAAAATATTACTTCAAAACACCATCAGTAAATGCCCATTTCTGACCTATTTCATGCAAGTTGAAGAAAGGAAGGCAAAGATACAGTTTCTTCTACAAAAGCTAGTTCTGCAATTTAGATGCCACCTTAACAGAAAAGCTGGCACAATCATACTTTAAGGAGTCTGAGGATCACCAGCTGCAGCATGCTAATGTATCTTATCTACTAAATCCCAAAGTTTCCCTTTTGCTTAGAAAAGAGCCTGAGTGTTTGGTCAGTATTGCCCAAATAGGAGGGGCCAACATCCAAAATAACATCAGCTACCTTGAAATAAGAACCCAGACTGCAGCTACCACAGTGCTAGAAGAGGATGGGGAGAAGCAACAGTGAAGAAAGACTGCTTCCTCAGTTAAGCCTTGGGCACTTTCCTGTGCCCAAAAGGGGACAGCATGGCCTCCATCTCTCAAGCAGCCTCCTGCAGCTTCTTTCCTGGCAATGGAGGATCAAGGACAGGAGAAGGGAGGAGCAGTTTTCCTATTTTCTACACTGACATGACTTTAGAGGAGTTCTAGGGCTTCATCACAAAATGAATAAAAGCTTAGAATACACAGAAGCAAAACTGCCTCAGATCCCACTGTTTACACCTCACCATCACAACAAATGCCTGTGCAAGAAGTCATTATTGCTATTAATAGTACCATTAATAGTACCATTAACTCAGTATTGAGCTGCTCATTGGTATACTTGCAGGATATAACCCCAGGTCAGCAACTCCCACTTAAAAACCCCACTGGTTTATGAAACATGCAACATTATCTTCAGGAATTCCTTTGATTTTAATGATAATATTATATTTTACTCCATTCATGACCAATCCCTGCCCTTATCAAGTGCATCTTTACCAGCGGAGTCGTTTCTGAACATCTTACGTCCCCACGTATCTATCCAGAAAAGTTCATAACGTCTCAGCAGGCAGCAAAAGTGGCATCATTGGCTCATGCAGTGCTGCCACATGCTCCCATCTCTCTATTTCTCCTTGGCATCACTTGCTACACCCAGCTTCAGGAAAGAGATCAGGACTGTCTTGGCACAATCTTTGACACACCATCTGAAACCATGCTTTAAGGACAAGGGAGTAGGGAATCATTGTGTTTGAGACCTCACTCAAGAAAAACAAAATACAAAAAGTAGGAACTATTTCTCCATTATTCTACTTTTTCCAACATGCTACTAAGTTAGAATTATTATAAGGACATAATGAAAATTAAAGATGCCTGCATGAAGAGATAAGCCATCTCCTACCCACATGAAAAACAAAATCTTTTCACATTTGAACACATCAGCTACTGTGCTTTGCCCAAAGGGAACAGAGTAGATTACAAAAGAAGCAACTAAAATTTTTAAAGATTTGCAAGGCTAAGTACTCATTTTATTTTTGTAGATGCTGGCCAACACAAAAATAGTTACTTCTACTTCCAGACTACAGTGGTATTGAAAACCAGCATTCAGTCACAGCAGTTTTACCAGAGTTTTTCTGCAACAACTGCCCTGAGTTTTGTCAGTTGCCTTCCATAAGTGTTTACTTTTGAAATAATTCAGAATTTTCACAACCCACACTTATTTCCTACAGTAAATATAATGAGGGCCAAATAATATTGCCCATATGTTGGCAGTCTTATTTAAAACCAAGTTGCTACTTTCACAAAAGCTGCTACCATGTCCTCATTAACTCCCTACAGGTGGTAGGCCTGAAAAAATCATACGTGCTTACAAGCCACTCAATCCTTTACAAAGTTTCACATTGCACAATATTCCAAGCTAAGCCATCAATGTGTGCTTGGAACTCCAGTAATCTTTCCCAAGGTAAATAAACCATGCAGCAATTAATTGGTACTTGACTCCTGAGGGACGGGAGGGATTAACGACAGTGAGGTAACACGATCCAGTGGTAACACATTTAGAAAGACCTTCAGACAATGTGATTTCTACCTTCTGACTTGGAGGGCCATCACCTTCATCAGAAATGCCATCTTCCTGCTGATCGTAAGCAGGCCCTCCCAGGAGCCTTATTCTCTTCTCACATTGCTTCTTTGCCACTGTCAGCTGATTAATATACCTCTTCACATTGCGAGCCCTTAGTAGGTCAGCTTTCATTGCTGCAGTTTCTTTTCCTTTTGAATCTAAGAATAAAGCAAATCAGAGACAGTATTTTACAGCAGGGAAACATCCTTGTACCATTTGCTTTTGTGAAAAGCAAATCAGAGACAGTATTTTACAGCAGGGAAACATCCTTGTACCATTTGCTTTTGTGAAAAGCAAATCAGAGACAGTATTTTACAGCAGGAAAATATTGTACCACTGCCTCTGTGACCTGTTTGATGAAAAGAATCTGTCACTCATGAATCAACTATGCTCATCAGTACAGATACTGGCAAGTTTGTATTTGAAACAGAATAATGATTTTGAAACATTCTGCAATGATAACTCAAGGGTTTACACAAAAGAGTTGAAAAAAACAATCCTTATTCAAATGCATAGCAAAACCCAACCCCTCCAGCTCTGTTTTCATAGTTTGTTGGAAGACACAGCCCAAGATCTCTACTACAGGATGTACACTTATCAGATGGCATTAAGGAAATCACCTACAGCCATGGTACATGACAACACATGGAGCTGATGGCCTGTGTACCTTACTGAACACAGCATTGACTGCCTGCAGTCACGAGGCACTGGGCTCTCTTCCCCCCAGCCCAGCATGACACATTCCCACACATCTTATTTCCAAACCCAAACTTCTTGTCCCTGATGTGAACAGCATATCATACAATATCCCCTCCAGACAAGTGACCAAAGTTCACTCAAAATGGTCAGATGACTAAGAAAAATAAAAAAAAATATCTTAAAATGCCATGTCAAAAGTGCACAGTACTGTTAAAAAGTAAAGTAATGTGAAGATGACAGTCAGCTGAATAAGACTTAGTAATAGCCAGTGTAATGTTTGTGCATTCTACTTTCCATCCTCTTCTAATTACCAGGGTCTAAAAAAAGATAGAGCAGATATAAAACCCTACTGTGTGGAAATCATGTTTAATATCTGCAGGATGCAACTGATTCACATTTATACACTGGTTTTATTTTCCCCTTGCTCAGTTATTACACTCATTTTTTTTGGGCTGCAGCTATTATTCAGTAGCAAAGTATTTGGCTTTTACTTGGCTCTTGATTATCTGATTGCTCAGGGATAAATAGTAAAGATCTATTCTACTGTGTTTTCAAAATATTAAATGCTAGCAAAACCATGTAGATAAAAACGGCATTCGATTTTCACAAGAGTTGCTGCTGTTAAGAAACAACTACATAGTTAGGTTTGTAATTGCACACACAGCATAAAGGAAATCCCTCAAAAATTATTTAAAATGCCTATTTTAAACGAGTTTATAAATACATTATGGCAACTTCTCATTTTACAACTGTTTTTGTATTCCCCCCTCAAAGACACATGCAAGTATTGCATGCAGCTCTAAGTTTTGTCTCCTACATACTGAAGGACAACTCAAGGTACATGGAGCTCCCCAAAGTTCTACACATAATTGAGTCCAGATCTTCTCCCATTATCTTTGCCCACATTTTTAATCTCACTTGATTTGTTTCATGTATTTATATTGTTAGGGATGTTTCCTGATACAAATACTCTGAGTATTTTAATGGATGAGTATCATTTGCATCTGAGCTGCCATAAATAGTGAACTAAAGTGATGATAATCGCTGAAGCAAATGATAAAATTACTTTACTAAAAAAAAAATTTAAAAAAAAAAAGGCCATCTGTTATTCTGGCATGTTATCTCCACAGGGAAGTCAACAGAGCATTTAATTTAGTGTTTCAGTTCCCTAAACAGAGATACCAGTATTAATGAGAGAAAAGGAAAGGAAAAGACCTTAAGGACAAAACAACGCTCTCCCCCAAATCAAAACATTTACAGCTATTACAAATACAGGAACAGAAGTTTAAAGTGAAGATTAAACCCCAACCTTTTCCCTGCTGCACTTGACTCTAAGATGATTTTTTATAAGTTATCAATTCTTTCAAAACTTTAAATGCTTTGGGCTCAAAATGCCTACTTGAAATCCCACACTTTTGAAAACACACAAACAGTACAGTGCAATGATCATTCAGCCTTAAAATAAAAGTACTCTTCTTGATGGAAACAAGGCATTCTTGAAGGGTTCTCAAAGTACACGTCTACTTTACGTGAAATCTTATCCTGTGACGGCAGCAGGCCTCCAGGAGATATAAATGAGCCTAACATTTCCAGTGATTATTTCCTGCCTTAACAGAGATCCTTCAGAAACATTTACCTCAGCTCTTCATAGCCAAAAGGAGCCACTCCACCCAAGCATCACTCGGGGCAGCTACAAAGATCACGCTGCCAGCCTGGTTCTGTTCCACGGATAAAACAGGACTACTGTGAAAGCCTGGCAGTGGCAGTTTATTTGTCCTTCACAAATAAACAAGAGAATGATGAAAAGCAGAGCAGCACACAACGTGGCTGATGTGCTACAGTGCAGGAGAGACAGCATGCAAGTGTGGACTAACCCTGAGCATCACTTCCCTCTTCCAAATTACGGAAGATAAGCTGGTAGAAATCAGGAGGAGCATTTTCAGCTCAACTGGAGAAGGTTAGGTAGATCACAGGTTTTCTCCAAACGCTAATCTGCTTTTAAGATTTTAGACATTTCCAGATCTAAACTGCTCTTCTTTTGTCATACTAAGCACTATCAAAATGACATTTTAAGTTATAAAGACTTCTTTTTAATCTATTCTTGCCTGATTCCACAATCACCAAAATACTGAGACAGAATTAAGAGTGATTTGTCCCCTTTCTGAGAATCAGGAAAGATGATGCTCATTACATTCAGGTATCACTGCATAAACCAAATAAAACCAGAAAGGCACTAAAGGAAAAGCTTGCATGTATTCACACACCCTCCAGCAGGCTTCAATAAATAGAAATTAAATAGATTTTGTACTAAGACACTGTTTCACCACAATGCAAGGGGAAACTAAGCATCCTTTGAGTAATATCTTTTTTAACTAGTAACAAGTTTGCAGTTTGGGTGTTTTTCTTAAAAAAAAAAAAATCATTAAAAACAAACAAAAATTACCTCTCATTAGTAAAACAAGAAATATGCTATTTTGGGATTTCCTCCCCAAAACCAGCAGCAACCGAGGAAAGGCTCCATCTCCAAAGGAGCAAAGTGTCTTTTACTAACTTCCTCCAAAATAATTCTCCTTAGCTGGGGAAATTTGACGGGACATTCACTGCCACAGAGGAACTTCAAATCCCAAAAGGGTACTGTGCACCTCTCCCAAAGGCAACCAGAAGCAATTAGTATCAAAACCAGAATTTCAAAATTATCAATCCACAGTTGTAGATAATTCAATTTGCACCAAACAAATTAACATTTTCATGTAAGCAGTAACTGGAACCTTATATATAGCCTACAAGTCTTTACAGACCTCCTCCAAATCTTAGAAACCTTGAATTACATGTTTTAAAAGCCTGCATAGGCCTGGAAAGGCATTCATTCAATTCTGTGAGAGCAGGAGAATCTTTAAGGATAGCACACACTATTCTACTGCCCAAGGTCTAAGGAAAGGGAAAACCAGCTCTCCTGTGATCTGACAAGAGACTGAGATAAAAAAAGTGTTAAATCACAAACACTTCTACAAACAGATCTGGGAAAAGGGACTTACAGGGAGACCAGGGGCAAGTTAGGCACTGATCATTAGCAGTGCATAGTACAACACAGCCTCCCACTCACAGCCACAGCGGAGAAAAATAAAAAGTCAAGTGGCAGTAAGGTAAATCTGAGCCTGGGAGTCAGTATGTACTATACAGTAAAATAACATCCACCACAAAGAGCCTCTGTCTGCAGGTCCTTGCATCTCTCTTGGTCACATCTATCTGACCAAAGATCTGTCAGCCTCTCCATTGACCAGCATCTCTCCAAACCAACTGAGGACAACACTATCACTAGCAGGCACAAAGGATCTCAGGAGCAAAAAGACAAATTTCCTATACAATGCTGATTTGAAAATCACAAATGAAAACAAATAAATGTACCACAGACTCTGGAGCCTTCACCCTCATCCACACGGATTCCCTCCACACTTACTGCTTGAGCCTGACGTGCAGGCACAATGTCAGCTGCTTATGCCTTGCCAGAAAACTGTGCAAAAATAATTGCATATGAATGTTTATTCCTGTTTGGAGGATGCAGATCAGGGGGAAGAATCATAATAGAGTTTTGACATTATTAAGTTACATGGCATCAGTAATCTGTTGGAACACGCAAGTATCCATTTTACTTCACTTCAAATTATCGTCTTGACAAAACCCACACATCACAACCCACATAATTAAGCTAGCCTGCAGCCCCAGGTTCTTTTTTTAAAGTTCCTTTTTACAGCTGAACATTCAAACCTCTTTCAGAACCACAGCACCTGAGAGGTCTGCCCACAGACAGTTCTGTTTCTGTGCCACTTGTCAGCTTTGCTTATAAAAGCAAATATCTAGACACACAGTGGGAAGGCTCAGCAGGAGAAATCTTCTGCTGCAACACAGCAGATCTCTCCACACAGAAATGGCTGCTCATTCGATCTGTCTAGCAAGCCCTGCTAGAAAACGAGCAGTTTTCTCAACAGGGATGCCCTGGGGTCGATTACACTGCAGTGTCTGAAAAATAGTCCCATCCAGTTATCCAGGGGTGGTTTCCAATCCTGCTGTGAAGTCATGCATAAGGTAGGGGGCATAGAAAATTAAAAAGCAAATCAAACAAATCCCTTTACAAAAAAATCCTTTAATAAAAAGATCTGTTGCGAGATGATCTGTGTTGCCCTAAGACAAGGTACATCCTTTTTTTTGGGTTTGTTTCAAAAAGCAGCTAGTAAAAGAGAACCTTGCTAAAATTCTGGTAGGATCTTGTAATACAAAATCAGTATGAGAAACAATAATGCTGTGTTACCTTTCTTATTTAACTTTAGCAATGGCCAAAAGCAATTCTGGCCACAGAAATTTTATCATCCCCTGTCAACTGGCACCATACTGCAAACCTCTCACTTTACTTTGTGTCTCAACATTTTAGACCTTTGACTCTCTCAGGGAGTCACGAGCAAAACTTACTGCTTAACATGAATCAGATGATTTTGTACGTTTTTGTTTGCTCTCTTATGCTCACATGCCAGAAGATTCAAGTGATAGAAATGATAGATAGAAATAAGGGATAGAAATCTAAAAAGCAAAAAACCCTATAACATGCCATTTTTTAACTACAGAGGATTTCATACAATGGTGGTTAGAAGTACTTTAAAGTACTTTCTAATTTTATTAGAGCTAAACAGCTAAATATTTTGCCAATAGGTGGCACCAGCACTAGTTGAAAAGTGTAAAGAACCCTGTCCTTACCGTGAAATAAACTTTCCCCTCCCACCTTACTGGGCACCAGCATTAAATGCATACTTTGGTATCACCAAATAAAATAGTAAAAAGGTCAGGTAACTGTACCCCCTATAAGAAGTCATCAGTTTGAAATCTGGTCCTCATTCTTTAAGAATAGATGCCTAATATTGTTAGAAAAAAGAAATATTTTTGGTCAGTTTTAGAGAGTTAATTATGTCCCCTTAACCAATAGTAAAGGTCCACAATCCTGCTCAGGAATACTTCTTGCTAGTCATGTGGTTGTACAACACTTCCTTTGCTAAGAAAAGTATAAATGGTAGCTAAGCACTCACTACTGCAGAGTTTTGGCCACCTCTGCTACACTAACCAAGCTCCTCAGGTTTTATTTTCTTTAGCACAGGTAGAAATCAAGAGCCCTTAAAAATGTAAATCAACCTGACCACATACCACCAGCTCCATAATATTTTTGTATCTGTTCTGCAGTGCCAGACAATTGTAGCTTCAAAAAAAAAAATCTTCTGTTCAGGATTTAGAACAGTAGATATTTAAACAGATAAACTCAGGTGAGATAGAGGAACATTAATTAATAAATAATTGTAGGAAGCTAAACTGTATAAAAATATTCCCCAAATCGATTAGTGTCTGAAAAAGACCAATGGTAGCACAAATGGAAATACAGGCTTAGCAAGACTTGATGTTTCATAATGTTCTCAGAGTTAAATTCCCTGTTCTCATTTTATTACTTTATGAAACAGACTTGCCATTCAATTATCTTTCATCTGAAAAATATTAATATCTATTTGTATAATGTACCCTTGAATAAAAACCAATGCCTACTTTTCCTTTTATCTTGGTTTGATACAAGCAAGATATCCACTGGAGGAATGCACATTTAGTGCTGTTTCAGAGAGTAAACAAGAAGCATTATTAGTCTAAAACTTGAGCATGGACCTCAAACTCTTCAGATTGCCCAAGATTTCCCCACCCCACTGCATGTTCATTTTCTCTTTGTGCATTTTTCATTACATTTGAGTTACTTTTTAAAGTTTTCCTTTCTGATACAAGAAACTAGAAAAGGATTTCATTTTTTTTTACCTAGAGAGAGATAAAGATTATATGATAACCTAAAATCTTTTAGATTTATTTATAAAGAAATTAATTTTACTATCTGTTACCTTTTTATTTAGTGTTGATACAACTAAAGTATACCTGCCTAAGCAATTATTTGGTCTGTAATTTTGCCATTAAGATCATCTCCTGAAGATATACCTCAGTTTTTATATATTTTGAGAACCATAAAAAGTAGTTAATGTAATAAATGTAAGTACAACTGTAATATGCACTGCTTTTAAAAAGACAGCCATATCCAAATCATTGCAGAAAGATTTAAGAGCAACTCAAAAACATAATACATTGAAGAGTCAAAATAAAATCTGACCGACAAATTATGCTGTATCATCGCTTCTTCTGTGTTTCAAAGAGAGAACAGACTGAGTTTTGTATAACAGATTGCGTGCAAAAGAAAGTGGAAATATGATTCTCAGCATATGAATTTGTAATGTCAGAAATCCCAGTTGCAGCAAGTTCTGAAAATAAATGTATCATAGATATGACCTTTCTCATGATCCATCAGCTCAGATGAAGATGAGGTGGAGGGATAATCATACTGTGTGAGCTTCTGGAAGATTCAGACAAATGAAACAAAACCAAAATACTAAAGGCATAGCATTCCTAAAATCTGTCTAAAAAACCCACACACACTGATTCCATATGTATGGCGGGAGTTCAAACAGCTTTTCAAAATGAAAACAACAGATGTGACTTAAAAATGGAATCTTACCTTTCTGTCTCTTCACTTGGGGAATATTGCTGATTGTGGTTGCCTGAACTATCTCCACTACAATTTGATACCTAATTTTAAAAACAGTAGGGGATAAGGGTAAAGAGAGAGAGGAGAAGAAAAAAAAAAGCATGGTATTAATTCCTTACAATTTATTCCTCATACAGCATACCTAAGAATTAATAAAAATCAAAATACTTCTACTTCCTCCTACGTAGAAACAGAATAATCTCACAGTATACATGCAACCTAAGGAACAGTGGAGCAGGAAAAACAGATTATCTTGAAACAAAAAGGAAACATTGAACTAACAATAACACTGCCCTCTTCTCTCAACAGATTGCATTGCACAGACAGGTAATAGTCAGTAAACACAATATAAACACTCTAAACATTAAATATAAGTTTTCTATAGGAAACCAGGAGTGTAGTTCAGTTTAAAAGAAAGCTGTCTGTAAGGTTCTAATATAAAATCCACTCCATACATGTATGGAGCATATATAAACTTGTAGAAGAAACAAATTACAATAAAATATGTGAAGCATCAAAGTACTACCCTCCAGGAATAATTAAAACATGCTTATCACCTGAAACTATACTACACAATAGCAGACAGTTGATGCAGCTAGCAAACTGAATTTTAACTAAAACTGATTTTGTAACTAACAAATACTATGTGCTCAGCAAAGAAAATGACTGTCAGTTAAGTCTTTCATAAATGTCAAAGTTCTGGTCGTAACACTCAAATTCCTTTCAATGCACTTACTTTGGTAGCTATTAAAACTGGTTTGAAAGCAAGTATTCCTGTGAATTTGTATCTACCAAGTTAACTCAGATGAAAGCTGAAGCCTCCTGGAAAGGCTGCTATTTCTGTGACTACTTATTCTCCATTTAAGAAAGAACATGTGATCCTTAAAACGTAATTTCCCTTCTTTCATGTAAACTTTTTTCACCAACATCATTCAATTACCTCCATTTCTCTTGCCTCCTATAACTTCTAGGATTTTGATTTTCTCTGGCTCTCTGTATACACAGTTTTATACACACAGCAAACACTCAGAACTACATTTCCAGATATTTTTTTTCTGCAGTGAATTCTTCAGTTATCAAATTGAAACTTTAAAACCTGTTTGAAAACCTGTCATTTTTGTAACACCACTTCCTTTTGCCAATTGCTGTCTTTTGATTGTTTCCGCCCACCAGCACATTTCCTGCCCAGTCTGTCAGAAGAAGAACAGCCCCGTAGTAAGGGCGGTGGTGTGGTGCACAGGAAGTGCCATTGCTAATTCCCCACTCAAAGACTTCCCAAATTATTCAGAGCAGCTCACTTGGACTTCTGATTATGTGATCTGTAAATGCACTGCAATGACACCCATCCCCTCACTCGGGTGTTGCAGGCCAACTGTGAAATCATGGGTTTATCAAACAAGGTAAAGTGAACTAACTGCACATGGTAATTCCAACTTTTTTCCTTCCAGATTTACTCCCATTTGCTCACATTCATGGTTCCACATGTTTTTATTACCAATACTTAACACAGCATCTCTCTTTTCCTGTCCTTTGCATTACTTTAAGCATGGGAGATGCCTGGAGTTGCATGCTCAAAGATATTATTTAGTCTGGTCTTCCCAAGCACTGGGCTCTCACTGCAACTGTACAACACAGAAACATCCCCTTGCTACACTGCCAGACCACGACCCTTTTCTCCCTATACTCTGTTCCAAATATTCTAGTTGCTAGATATTCTGTGGTGCTGCTGTCTAAACATCTAAGGATATTTTTGATGTGATATATTAATTTAACTTGGAAGAATGACTGTACTTGATAAACTAGACCCTTCATGGTCCCATATCCACATTATTTCCTTCTTCCCTATTCTCCTTCTCTTCTCTCACTTCTTAGGTAAAAGATGATATAGAGCCAGTAGTAATGGTCTTTCTTACTGTGAATTGTGCTGTGACTTTTTGCTCCTGCAATAATAAATATCAGAATAAATGTAATGCTGATCCTGAGAGCAGAATGAAAACTATCCACCAGCTAATTTCCTTATCACTATTTGTTCTCAGCTATGTTTTTAACTCAGCGTGTCTTTTATCTTTAGTCTTCTTCTGGCAGAGGGAAGTAAATGTTTCACATTTGATGTGAAAGAATTCATCTTTTCTTCCTTATTTGTAGCAGAATTCCAATTAATCCATACTAACTTCAGGTGAAATTTCCCTGTTTAACTTTTTCTTCTTGAAAGACATAGGGACAACACTCTTTGTGAAAACTTGGTAATACAGGAATAAAAACCTGCCTCCCTTCATGACAAGCATCAAAGAAATGAAACATTAGAGTGAGTTTGAAGGACATTTGTGTATAACCATACAGTGGTCCCTTCAGTGAAAGCTTTGCTGGTGTGTTTTTCTCACCCCATTGCCCCCAACAAATTCAACTTTTTAGACGGTAAAGGTATGATAGGAAAACAAACGAAAAAAACCCAAAATAGCTCCCCAGAAATCAGCAAATTCTTTTTTATGAAAGTATCAGCTCCCCCAATTTCCCTACAAAAATGAAAGGGATATTTCCACAAAAAGAATAGTTATGTTCCAAGAGATTAAGTGACTAAATGTTAGAGGTTCACTATAGTTACAAACAATGGATCCTAAAGTTCTCCAAAATTAATATTAAGTAGTTGCTGCATCATTTAAATGCATTGCAAAAACAGAATCCATAAAAGCAATGCAGAAAATCAATACAATACTTCTTAAGGTGGTGCTTCTAAGCTAGGAGAGAAACAAGATTTAGAAAATCCTAGCACCATTATTATCCTTTCAGGGATAGCTATTTGCACAGCAGAGAGCTTTACACTTGCTTACAAGGAGACCCACATAGCCTCCTTCTCTTTTCTGAATTTCTGCATGAGACCAACACACATCTTTCCCTCACAGGTTTTCACTGAACCAGCCAAAGGTTTTCCCCACCACGAATACCTGGCTATAATCACAAGAAAGCCCAGCAAAACTCTGTTATGAAATCAGTCTGGAAGGATGCCTTGCCAGCCCTCCCTCCTGCACTGCCACGTGCATTCATCAAGGAGCACCCAGGAGTCCCTGCCTTTTTGACTCTGCCCAGTCAAGAGGCTGAGGAAATGTTTATCAGAGTCTCAAGGCCTCTTGGATTTAGCAAGGTATTTTATCTTTATTTTATTAAATAGATAATAATCAATCTGCAAAGATAAGCATGACAGGAATGTTTAATACAAAATAATGAGTTCCCAGCAACAGTAGTGCCTTAGGAAAAATTTCCCTCAAAGCTAAGCCTACATCAAAAATTGCTACTGTTGTTTGCAGGTGTTCTTTACCAAGATGTTATGTGGCAACATTACAAGTAACAGGAGGAGGCTTAGAGTTCATGAATGCCATGCACTAGCTTAGAACAGACACTGAAAAATTATTTCCAAATAAAACCAAGAAAAGGAGTTCTTGAGTATAATTACCCAGAATAGCACCTAACTGGGAAACTGTTTAAGTAAAACATGCCAGTAATTTATTTGTTGTAAGAGAACTGGAAGCATTCTCCCCACTCCCATAATTCCAACAGACTCTTACTGTGTTCCTCAGTAGTAAGTGCACAACAGCTTATTTGTTTCTTCCTCTAACTCCTTCCTTATAGATTTGCCCTGTGGATCACTGTTGTGAATTACAGCTAAGTAACACCTCTAATTTTGGTTTTTTTTTTCAATCCATATAGGGACCACTGTTTGGTTTTGTTGATGCAAATCTGCAAGCTTTCACTGGTTAATCATGAAAGCTTTGCCAGACAGACTACACAAAGTTGAGATGACTACAGGTTGGCCCATCTCTCTCTGGGTGCTCCCACAGTGCTGCAACACAAAGAGAATGGGAATGCCTTCTCCCACAGGAAATGCTCTTTAACCACTGTCCAACAGACTGGCTCTGTACAAACAGAGGAAGGAAGAACACTGCCTCCAAAATCAAGTATTACTTCTCTTCCAAAAGAAGCTATGTTTTCTCAGACATTTTCCATTAACACACTGATCAGCTCAGACTGATCAACATTTTGTAGCACATAGAGGAACACATTTCAGGATGATGGCAGTTGGACTTCACAGACTGGAAAGGAAAAACCTAGGTGCAGCCAAAATCACATTATTTCATAAAGCATATCTGCACTCTGGTATTAAAGAAGGCAATTTAAAGTGACCTATCAGCTAAAAAGAGAACACACTGAGCATTAATGTGCTTGAACAACAACAACAACATAAGAGTTGGGTTTCTTTTGAAACAAACAGATCCATTAGTGTGATTATGCTAATAAATATGTCAATTAGGTTTTAGGCAGAGTCTAATAGAGACTAATTTCTGCTCTCAGGAAAGGCACGCTGTCCTAGAGTAAAGAGCAAATTTTACAGCAGATGAACAATAAGTAGCCAAGCAACAGAACCATTTCACCATCTCCTAAATGTATTTTCCTAGCCCAGAAATGCAAGTGGTTTCAGAATCAAAGAGAAGAACAAGAGAAAGCATGATGTTATTTACGCAGCCCTCGTACTCCAGCCCAGTAAACCACCTCTTGGCTGATCAGGCCAAGCCTAACAGAAGTTCAGGGTCACAAGAGATGACACAGAATTCACCAAAGGTAATCAATATCCAGGTGTATTTCAGATGTTGCTGCAGCTGTTTGAGAAGAGAAAAAGCTGGCCTGCAGCAGCAACAGAGAGGGGCTGGGAAGAGGAAAAACTACCAGTTCTGGCTGGTGGCAAAAACTTAGGACAAACACTCCAGAATTGGTTTCAGAGGTCCTCCAAAGTTTTGCTCTGCTCAACTCAAGGACATCTAGGGAGGTTCTACAACAGCAGTTCTCTGTTCCCCACTTCCCAGCCACTCCCCAGTCAGTTGTTCCTTATCCTTTCACGTAAATCAGAAATCAGAGGAGGAGCAGCTGTAAAGATAAGACAAGCATAAACAACTGGTTTATAAACAACAAGCAGGCTTGAGATGCAGGCAATATCCCATATTACGAAGAGAGACATAAGGAAAAAGATGAGACAGAGTGGAATTAATATAAAAGTGAGCAGGTGCTATATGTGTTAGAAAACAGGAACATCAAAGAAACTCCTGATATGTAGGAGCTCAGTGATGTTCTTTCTATTTTTAACAAACTCTGTAGAGTTCATTAACACGGTTAAGAAGAATGCAATTAGGAAACACCTCCCTGCAATAATCCAGGAAACCTCTCGTGCAGTGGTAAAACATGCTGGAACTAAAACCCCTTCTTTCCATGCCACAGAATCACACCAAGCTGTTCTGAATGCTCAGTGTCCCTAAGGTCACTACAGTTCACTGTCACCAGACCACCATGACCAGTCATAATTCATAAAGATAATGAGGAGAAAACCATCCACACTAATGGAAATTCAATATATTTCATCTAACTCCACAGAGGCAAGTTGCAAAGAAGAGCTCAGTGTGCCTCTCACAGATTTCAAGCATTTATCCCTTTCAACAGTACAATCATCTCAAGTATTCTACTAAGCAGAATTTTTATGTATTTTCTGCCACTGAGCTAAAATGCTGACTACATTAGACATCTAACAAATGTTGTAGCTTATCATCCTTATCATCCTCTGCTTCACCAAACAAAAAGAAATCTAAAATGAAATTTAAAAAGAAAAATCACAAATCACAAATTCACATCTTAGTAATGGGCTGGAAAAGAAGCACTTTGAATGAGCCACAGTGAAATGTTAAATACCTCAGTTGTTTCAGGAACTCAACATCAGAGCTGCTGTTAATGAGCTTGATGAACTCCTCATAAGAAGGAGCATATGTGTAATCTTTCTTCTGATGCTCATTCATCTGTTCTCTGTACTCCAGCTGGCTGAGTAGCATTCGGTTAATGTAATCTGGATCACTCAGCAGTTCCACCACTGGTTTCAGTACTGGAGAGGAAAAATATTTTAAAACAAAATTCTTATGTTGAAGAATAAGTGCTGTCTTGCAAATGAAAACTGCAGATAAAGGCAAAAATAAATATCCAAGTTAATAAACATCAAACAATCCAAAACCAGTCTTCTGGACCACACAGTACATTTGAGACTGCATATACCTTCTTGATAAAACTGGTTATTCTATTACGGAAATTGATGTACATTGACAAAGCTGAACTCTGTTTGGAAAATTCCAAATGTTTTCAATCTTTATGCTGTGAGCTCTGAAGGCTATGACATTCTAGCCAGTATAAATGAAAGTAAACTGAATTGTGTAATATACTTGGGACTTCATAATTTCTGAATTTGACAGTGACGTAAAAAATGCAAACCGTATTTATAAAGTGTAACTGATAAAAGCAAAATAGAAATCCCTCAATTTAAAAAAACACACTAGACAAATCAAAGTGTAAAAATAAATTAAATATGATATAAAGATTCAGTTATAGGATCCACAGATTTAAGGATGTGTTTATTCATCTGAATGAAATATAGAAGGCCAGAATTATTCATATAATCACTATAAATAATGCCAAGGAAAGCTGCAAAAGTATTTGTCTATGAAAAAACAGAGAACGAGAAAGGACAAATTGTGTTTCATTCTGAAATGTGATGAACAGCACGGTATCAAATAATGAGAGTTAAGTAAGTATATGCTTCATTTTGTGAATATAGTGTCTTACTGGCTATCACAGAAATTAAATTTCAGAATGTAAAAGCAGAGCATCAAGACTTATACACGATAAACTCTGTAATTGCTAATATTGTACATGGACAAATGGTTAATCATCTCTTATCTTTGATCTACCTTTTGTTGCAAGTATTTCTGCAAGGACTATGCGCAAGCTGACAGACTGGACATCCTTTGAGGGTAGGAGACAATACACCAGAACTTGAGAACATTTTTGCAGAAATCTTACTTCTTCATCAGAGCTCCTCAAGCATGAGTGCAGCAAGAAAGGTCTCGGTGGATCTTCCTGCCTAGAGGGAGAAAAATAAAAAAAGAGAGAACTTACATACCACTTGTATCTAAAATCCTCAGTCATATATTTATCCCCTAATTGATAAAATGCTGCAGCATGAGCACTGGGTGGGTGCTGGGCTGAACATGCACACCAACATGCTGCTGGGTGAGTAAGCCCATGATGCACACTGTGTTGTTTGCAAACTCCTCACAAGCAAGTTTTTGGATGACAGCTCTGAAAGAAACAAGGAGCAAATCTCCCTCACCTTGATTCTGTGCCCAACACTGTCTAGTTTATCTCCTTGCAGATGCCAGTGGTTTTCTGGACTTTTCAGAACATGTTTGACAGAACTCTTTAGCGCAGGTCACAGCTGTACCTTTTCCTGATACAGAAACAGCTGCAGAAGCAGACACAAGGTACCCTAACAGTTCTTTTATGGCCACATGGCTGATGTGCTCCAATCTATTTTAACAGCATGACCGAGCCAGTGGTTGCAGACAGACAAACACTGTCTGTCACCTGAGAGGCACCACAGTAATTTACAAAGGCAGCCAAGACTGGCCATCAGTAGAAGGCTCTAAGGTGCTTCAAAGGCTTGTATGTGTCATGTCTCATACCAGTAGCTCCTCCTCCTGCTTTCCACAACATCTGCTTTCTTCCCAGAGCTGGAGGCTGCCATCCTGGTTGGGTTAGGCTGCTGTCCTAATCAGCTCACTGTTACTCACAGAGCTACTCTAAGCCCATTGCCTCTGTTTGTGGAAAAAGTGACCAAGAACTGTGCACAGTCAAACCAAATGTTTTCAGTTAGACACCACTATACACCCAGTAGTGACAGGCAGTATGGTATAACTCATTTTTGCTAGTCACTTCAGGAGGATAAAAATATGTTGGAATAGCAGCAATAACTCTGATTTTGTTCTAGTAATACAATAATTTGTCTTAAGGAGACTAAAACTAGTTTTACAATTTATTTTCAAAAAAACGAATGTAAAGATGATGTTCAGGTACAATTTGACTAACACCTTTAACTCAAACACAAATCAAATGCTTTGTTTGCAAACACAGGTCATGGAAGGTGTTTCAATTGGTATAGGTAAGACAAATTTCAAAACAGGTCCCTTGGAACATTTTAGATATAAATACTCTTTTCTGAGGAGCAGTGCTTTATGAAAAACACGTGTAATTTTCATTTTCAACCGGTCCATGTGGTGCAGCTGACTGAGCTCAGAAAGCTGTTGATCTTGTTCTGGTACAATCTTTTCTCAGTGGCAGCTGAATACATAGCTATTTTCCTCAGTGCATTTCCTCTCCACTTGCCTACTCCAGACATACCCTGAAGCCTCCTCTACACCACATCAAACATTCCCTGTCATGTTCTCCCTTAAAGGCATTCATTATTTACCCAAACCCAGACATGTCCCAGGCAGATTACTGACAGAAAGTCTGGGTCATTTACCTACGGCCACCTCTTATTGTGGAACAAAAGTCTTCCAGACAGGTTGGTGCACCCAAAGTCAGCCACTCAGAAACACAGCTAGAAGCATATGCAAAATGCTGGCAAACAGGATGACTCACAGTGAACATAGAATAATTAATGTTGGAAAAGCCCTTTTAGATCATCAAGTCCACTACTAAACCACGTCTTTAAGTATCACATCTACCTGGATTTTTAACACTTTCCAGGACAGTAATTTCACCACTTCCCTGGACAGAAATTCCTCCTAATAATGTAAACCTCCCTTGGCACAGCTTGAGGCCATTTCCTCTTATCCTATGTCCAAAGGACACAGACCCCCATCTGGCTACAATCTACTTTCAGGCAGTTGTAGAGAGCCGTAAGGTTTTCCCCTGAGCCTCTCTTCACCAGACTAAATACCCCCAGCTCCCTCAGGGGAGTTTTGCAGTGAAGGGCCCAAAATTAAACCCAGGATTTAAGATACAGCCTCACCAGGGAGGTATGGTCACTAGAAGTACAGGAATGGTCACTAGAAATCATTCCTGTGTACTCCATGATAAAGAGTCAGAACCAAAAGCAAGCAGTGACTGCTTTTTGGCCTGTGAACAAACCCCACCTTTTTTGGACACCTTATTTCTAGGGCATCTTGCGTAGTGATTAGAACAAGTTATACTTTCATAGCATGTGCAAAGCATAAAACAGAGCCATAGGCCACAAAAAATTCCACTGAACTGAGATTAGCCTTCTTTGTCTTCAATATCCATCTACAAGTCTCCTGAGGAATGCCAGTCTGTTTGGGACTGCAAACACATTGGAGCATTAACCATACCTATAATATCACCCATGCAAGAGAAGTCTGTCTCCCCACTGTAAAAATTTATTCCTAGTCAAGAGCCACCACATACAGCTTTGCTGAGCTGGACCTATGCCAGGACTTTTCTGACACAGTCAGGAGAACACAAATGGAAAATGGAACAGAATAAACAAGGACATAGGCAAATATTTGGTTCTTGCCCTTCTAATTTGTCTAATGTGTTCCAACCTACAGGAATGCAAGGGAGGAGCAGAGTTGCCTGCTCTCCAGTTTACAGGCTGTTCAAGAAAATCCTCTTTTCCTGGAGTTATCTCCATTACCTAAGAAGATACTACTCACTAGAACAGGTTTTCCTAGCAAAACTATATCTACATGTGATCTACAAAGCAAAATGAAAGATATTTACAAAAATAATAGAGAAAAAGTCTTCAGGAAATTCAACTCTAAACAAGACTTGCCTGTCAGTACCAAACACTTCTGTCAACAAATCCTGCAGTATTCATCTGGGCAAGAAAAATAAAAGGAAGACTGAAAGCAGGAGAAGAAGCTTGGGGGGAAAGCTTAACAGCTACAGGATAAATCAGTATGACAGTGATAAAACAGACAAGACAGAACATACTGGTTTATATCCTCCTTTGCATGTATACAGGAAGCATTAAAGTTCTATTTGTCTCAATATTACTGCTGATGAACTTGCAAGGAAATACTGTGTGTCAGCAAAAGGTCTGGCCAGTAAAAAGCAGCCCTTTTAACCAAGGCTTCCCCTTCACTGATACACATTAAAAAAGAGAGCAGTGAGCAATCACAGAAGCATTAACACCACTGCTCAGCTACCAAACCATGTCTGTTTACTACCTTGGAGCAAGACTTAAGATGTCCTGATCAGGCACATTCTTGATATAAAACCTAGACCTTCAATTCCGTGAGAATGTGGCACTGTTCATTTTGCAGAGACCAACAGGAAAAGAAGAAACTTAAATGCAATCCACCTACATGTACAAAAAAAGCACAGTGCTGCTGCATCTCTCCAGTGTCAATAAAGATATTAAGCACTACTAAATAACCTATATAGTAACATAGACATTTTCTCTTCTCCTGTCTAATTCTGAATATGTGTTATTAGCACTGTGTGGTTGGATTTTCCAAACAAACCGGCCCTTAGTAATCACAGAAAACTGAACAAAAACTGTGTGCAGATATTTTTAGACAGAGCTTTAAAAGCCAAGTCAATTAGCCATAAATTCTGAGCACAACTGTGTGCAGTGAACTAATATAAATGTGGCATTCCAGCAAATAGTTCCAAAACAGGCATGATACAAGCCCTGTAAACCAGGCTCAATTAATCTCCTTTAGACAATTTTCAAATAATGGCAAGTGGCAACTTAACTCATTTGTGTCTTCTTGATCAATTAAGACTGAAGTACTAGTGACAGTAGTCTGTCAAGATGCAGGTGACTTTAGTGATTTAAAACAGAGGACAGAACAGTATTCTTATAGATAATATCCATCTTCTCTCCCCCATAGGCTACAAAGCCAGTCTCAACCTTGCCCAAATTCCTTTTCCACAATTTTATGAAAAGCCACCTCTGAATTTTTAACACTACCCAATACTTTTACATAGTGCCAGAAAGCAAAGGGATTTCCTTCAGTTGCCCCTCAAAGCACTGGAAGATTAAGCAGCAGAGCACAAATATAGATCCATAGTCAGGATGTGCCAAAGTGAATTCCTTTGTAGCAGGTCTGTTCCAAGCAGTACTTTTCTTTGGGAACAAACTGACACCTACTGTAACCACCCTCTGCTCAGACTGCATTTACTGCCTGTGTGTCATCAGTGTTAAGACTTTACCCCTTATTGCTGTGAGCCTAGAGTACATCCAGCACTTTACAAAGGAAAGCAGAAGACCAGATTTGCTGCAGTATTCTTCAAGAGAAGCAGTTAAAAATGTTACCAGGGTTAAAGAAGTATCATCATTTCCTTCCCATACTATAAGTAAGCAACTCTGAGCCAACACCTTTTCAACAACAGTATCTCACTTCTCAGGAATTCAGGACCTATGGCCATTTCATAAGACCAGACTATCACCTGAGCTTCCAGGTTTCCCAATACAGGAACCTCGTGGAAATCTTTTTTCCCTGAGAATCTACTCTAGATATCCATATTTTTTGACAAGGACCATCTGGTAACTGCCTGTATTATAAAGACTCAGGAGTATTAAGACTTGGTATTTGTGGTTGGATGCATGCACCTGACACAAAGCATCTTTGAAAAACATAAGTCTGTTTGCTTTGAAATTAAGGAGTAAGCAAATTTACACACAGATGCTCTCCCCTTAAAAAAAACCAAGCCAAAAATAAATAAATAAAACAAAAAAAACCCATGCGCCCAAAAAAATAAAAACCCAAACAAACAACAAAACCAAGGGGTTTGTAAAAAATTAGCAATTCCTCTACAGGAAATTACTTAAGGGATAGATAGATAGATAGATAGATAGATAGATAGATAGATAGATAGATAGACAGACAGACAGACAAACAGACAGAGAGCAGTGTTTCCTTCAGCCTTGATATTTCTTTATTTAGTCTTTCAGGAGACAGCCTTGCAGAGCTCTGTTTAAGTCTCAATCAGTACAATTGTGAGCTGAAGTGCATGTGCAACTCTAAATGAGTGGCATCAGTATATTCAACATTCACCATGCATTTTCATTAAACCCACTCTGAGAACTACCAGAAGCACAAGCAGGATGCATCTCTTCACCCATATCACCCTCAGAGCTGTAAGCTTCTTGACAATGCAGCAAAATAAAAGCTGCTTGATCTATTTGAGTTTTCTAAGACATAAAGGAAACAAAAATTTAGAAATTTATGAGTCAGTGTAACAAACATACTAGAAAAAATATCGACTTAAAAATAAAAAAAACAAACAAACCAACAAAAAACCAAAACACATAAACCCCAGAAATAACAACAAAAAATAGAAACAATGGACAAATCCAAACACAAAATTTCCACAGGTATTTTATCAAAAATCAGCAAAATTTTTAAATAATTTCAACTAATGTTTATGATGCATAAAACCTGTAATTTATACGTGCCACGGTCACCTCTTTCAGGAAAAAGCACTTGCCATATCATTTTAGTAACAGAGGCAAAGAACTTATGAATGGCTTACAAACTGTGGTATGACCACATCAGCACCAGGATGTCCTAATGCATATTATGGTGTCAAGGTTATGCTCAGTCATTACAGGAAACCCAAACTCCCCACACTGAAGCTTAAAAACAAATGGTGAGCTTTAGACCTGGTGCTACCCATGGGTTGAATTTAAGAACATGCTCAGGCCTCGGTTTTTCATGACTAATTTACTCTCAGCACTTTCATATATAGCTGTTTCCATTGCAACAAATCTCGACAGCTTCATAGTAAACCCTTGATACACCTTTCCAGAGGCTGACTGTGATAACCAGCTCTTGATATTTCTGGTTTCTAGCAAATGGAATTATAAAAGAAAAGCAAGACCTGTGGGAGGTGCTCAGTTGCTATCCAAAAAACTTGGATGCATCTATAGAATTAACCAAGTTCAATCTTAAGTGTTAAAATTCCCTTTGAACCAGTTTGCTCTTGGTAAGTTTCTGGTGGCATCACCTTTTATTTTTACTGTCTTATCACAATACACACTGTAATCACAAAAAAATTGAAGTTATATACCCTACACATGCTAAGGTATTCACCTGGGCCAAGAAAATGAAGAGTTGTTTTCTCTCCTTTGCCTGTCTGTAATACACAGAAAACAAAAACAACTTTATCAAAACATGTATGATACAAACTTTAATCCCCAAACAGCTTACCAACCAGATACTGATCACTCAAGCAGCAATTTCCCCACAACATTTTCCCCTCCTCACACTTTCCAAAAGCATGAGCTCTTAACTATAGGTTCTGAATCAGCACTGGTTGATGCCTGCAGACCCCAAGCATAACTTGTGCTGCAAATCTGGGCACAAACACACATAAAAACACTTCAGCATATCCCAACAGATGCTGTGTAGCACACAACTAGCCAGAAGCAGCCTGGGATACCACATATTCATGTTTGCAGAAACCAATTCTTCCTCTGTCTCTGGGGTCCAAGGTGCCCCAGACGTAGGTTAAAGACAAAGAACACTCAAAAGCAAAAAATACAGGGGAAAAAAGTAAAATTAGAAAATTAAAATACTGCTAGTAATAAAAATAGAACCAACATCAGTTGACCTCTTCTTGCTGGGGTTTGTTCAAAAAGCACTGCTTGTCAGGGGGCTCAAGACACAAGGATTAACTATCTTCCAATGCCACGTGCCTACTCTGCTGGGGTTATTTTTCTGGAGTTATTTTCTTCCCAACAGCTGGTATGGGGCAAGATTTTGGATTTGTGCTGAACACACATTGATATTATAAAGATGGTTTTGTTATTGCTGAGCAGTGCTTGGACAGAATCAAGACCCTTTTCTGCTTCTTGAATCCCCCCCACTGCTGGGGGTGCACAAGGAGTTGGAAAGGCACAGCCAGGACAGGTGACCCCAGCTGACCAAAGGGATATTCCATCATTACACACAACTTTACTCAGCTCACAGTCCACCCTTGAGCACATAAAATGGTATCACCAATATTCAGCTTGCTTATATTCTAGTTAAAGGAACCAAGGAAAAATTCTTGAAAAATGTATGAAGGAATGAAGGAATAAAAAGTGCTATGAAACATGAATGGCTAAATACCAACCTCTTTACCCTTGCAGGATGCACCTGGCTAATCCTGTTATAAATGCACTCCTGATCCTGCATATATGGGAAAAGAGCAGTGGCTTCTAAAAATAAATCCAGGTCTGACTTTTCCTCCATATCTCAAAATCATAAATTTCCTATTGCTATTTCCTATTGCTCTATGTCACTGCAGACAGTTCTGCCCATGGCTAGAAGTGACTCTGCCCTTATTTCGCTCAGTACATGTGTGTGGCATGCACAGGAAAGACAGCTGCTGTTAAAGAAAGCCAGGGATTAGAATAGAGAAATGTGAAACAGATCTAACACTTACAAGGTTCCTTTTCCCCCAGTTTCCTGTCTCCAGCCAGCCACCATCAAAGAATCATAGAATGGTTTGGGTTGGAAGAGGCTTAAAGATCATCCAGTTCCAACCCCATGCCATGGGCAGAGACACCTTCCACTACAGCAAGCTGCTCAAAGTCCCATCACTTTTCTTCATTTCTGGCCTCTGCTGGCTATTTATCTGTTTATTACTAAGTGGGTTTTTGAGATGATTAAATTAAGCCAGAGGGGAAGCAGGAGCAAAAGAAATTACTGTAGTACCCTTCCTCATTCGGAAGGGTCTCAGCCTATTTTCGTCCTCTCAGACATCCTGATTAATCACAGATTGAAGTTAGTCAGTGAAAACAGAAAAGTAAAGAAATTTTGTGCATCTAGTCACAAAACACATGAACTTCACTCAGAAAAACCAAGACACCTGCACTCCTGGGCATGGATGATTCCTTTCTGCTACGCTGGTGGATTATCTGTTATCCTATAGGAAAGCTAAGACAAAGTGACTCAGGTGGCCCCCACTTCTAGAGACAGTATTAGAAGTATTTAAAACTCCATAAGCTGACACATAATAGACAAAATGCCCTTTGCCATCATGCTGCAGTATAAACTCAGTGGCAGAAATGATGGAGCACTCCAAGAAGTATCACAACAGGAAAGATACCTCTAATTACAGCCTCTGTTCCACTGTATTTATCATCCAAAACTAACTAGATTCATTATGAGATACAGCAGGAAATGTGAATGCCAATTTACATTTATTACTGTCTTTAAAACATTAACAGAAAGCAAAGCAGATCAAGAAGATCTACGTTCCCTACCTTAGGAAGACAAATTTTTTGTGTTTGAACTGTGGCAATTCAACTGTGATTCAACCCAGTAGAAAGTTGAACACCACACAGATTTTCACAGACTCCCTCAGCCTCCCACAGTAGGATGAGGGAGAGAATAATAAAAAAAGGTTAAATTCCTGACTTTGGGATGACCTAATTGCAGCCTTCAGGTACCTGAAGGGAGCTGAAAAGAAAGGTGAGGAGAGACTGTTTACAAGAGCCTGTAGTGACAGAACAAGGGGCAATGGCTTCAAACTGAAAGAGAATAGGTTTAGATTATAATTACATATTAGGAAGAAATTCTTCCCAGTGAGGGTGGCAAGGCACTGGGACAGGTTTCCTGGACAAGCCATGGGTGCCCCATCCCTGGAAGTGTTCAAGGCCAGTTTGGATGGGGCAGTGAGCAATCTGGTCTAATGAAAGGTGGGTCTCTTCCCACAGCAGGGGTTTGGAGCTCGATGACCTTTAAGGTCTCTTCCAACCCAAGCCATTCTATGACTTGAGACAAAGAGTTAAATAGACCAGAAAAGGCAGGGAAATTAATAATAATAGAATTTGAATATATGAAACAAGTGATGCACAACGCAAATGCTCAACACCTGCTGGCTGATGCTCCCAAGCAGCATCTCCCAGACAGCTTGTCACCTAATTTATATACTGAACATGACACCATGTGGTATGGAATATCCCTCTGGCCAGCTGAGGTCTGCTCTCCTGGCCATGTCACCACCCAGCTTCTTGTGTTGCCCATACCCTCAGCCTCCTCACTGGCAGGGCAGTTTGAGAAGCTTAAATCCTTGACTTAGCATAACACTGGTTAGCAACACTAGTGCTATCAAATCAACACTATTCTCGCCCTAAATCCACAATGCAGCACCAAATCAGCTGCTAGAATGAAAATTAACTCTATCCCAGTTGAAAACCACACAACAATACAGAAAATAATTGAAGGCTTCCAAGCTAGAAATAACATACTTTTTATTTCTCAGTCTGTAGCTTAAAATGTCAGCAGGTTCTAGCACAATTCACTCCACAGCAGTAGGCAATTTGTACAAAACTCAAATTCTTGTTAAAACTACAGATTCTCTTAAATAGAAAACACTATCAGAATATTTGCTGCACTTTCAGGTTTATAACCTGTGATGCTCACATCACTTAGCAGCACAAATTCCATCTGCAGTGTATGAGCACAATGTCACCTTCCTGCTGACTTTGCAATAGCCTGTACATAGCACATTTAAGCTGTCTCTCCATCTGCTAAGAAATGGTGAGCCCTGTGCCATTTCCATACAGCTCCCTGGACTTTTTGAGCGAGTTTGGATGAGCAGCATGAGGATATTCTAGTGCTTTACAACTTCCATCATGCAGCATCATGCTGCTCATCTGTCAAGCACATTAAGAGCAGACCTTTCTCCTTGTGAATTCACAGCCTTGCAGTCTGCAAAAAACAGTCACTGAGTCCAGTTCCAGCCTCTATAAATTGTTCAGTTAGAGCTGTTGGGCTGGTTTGTTTGGATTTTTTCTAATCTGCTATTACACTCATCTTGATAGGACTTTCTTCATTCCAGTATTAATGCTGCCTGTCTTATCCAGAGTTAAGGTACATTTACTACTTCCAAGTGGAAAAGTTAACCAGAAAATGATCAAAAGAATTGATTTTAGTTCTACATAGTGGAAACAACAACCCAACAAAGACCAGATGAAGTGGTCATAATTCTCAGCAGAAAAGAAACCTCACCAACAATCAGCATTAATAATACTTAATAATTCTGCAATTCTAGATTCTATCTCTCCAGCTTCAAACAGAAAAACATTCAGAATTTTAAAAAATAACAAAAACAAACAACAACAAAAAATTCAACTTCCTCATTCTTTAACTGTTCAAATCAAATTCTTCCCCAAAGCAAGCATTTTATTCTGATAAAGGACAAGTGCAAGCATGATACTTAAAAATCAAGGAGCACACTTAGGAGCTTTATCTGGCCAAGAGATTTCTACCTCATTGCAGAGATAAAAGGAAGTAGCACCTAGAACCCACTGCATGATCTACTGCAAAGTACATAACACCTTATTTGTTTTCTTGAATATAAACACCCTTTAGTGTCTTATTTTTCTATGCATTAGCTTACATAAATATTAGCTAGGATCTCCCACAAATACCTTGACCATGCCTTCTAATACACAAGGGAAAGAATTGTCAATGGTCACAGACTGATCACTGACAGAACAGAGTTGTTCTTTTCTGCCTGAAGGGGTTTCAAAAATACATAGATCTAACTGTAGGCAAAAACAACTTCACAGAATAAAATGTACAGTCTAAATCTGAATGACCAAAGCATTTTAAAGTTATAATAACCAAAATGCAAATAAGTGCAGATACAAGACCAAATTCCATGCACAATTAGACAAAACGTGCATTCAGATGTGGGAACTGCATAGGCTAAGAGATCCCATTTGCAATTACAATGTGGGTGGAAGTTTAATGTTCAGGGGAAAGCTGGCTTATTTAAGAGGACAAAGAGATCCTTGCTGAAGAGGAAATTCATGAAATGAGCAAGATAACTTAAGCAGAGAAAGAAAACACAGCCAACAGTTTTTCCACTAGAAAAATCTCGTTACTGCAGGACAGGCCACCTACAGAAATCACAAGGCTTTGCCTCTCAGGGCTAGAAGAAATGGAAAACTGAATGGAATTACTGCTGGTGCTACCCTGGGAAAGGTGCAAATAACTATCTTCTCGTCTCTTGACTGCACTGACAGTGGCCCTTCTTTCCCCTTCATGTTCACAGTACCATGCAGAACTGCTCACACAGCCCACCTACTGTGAGCAAAGGATTCATGGATTAAACTGAAAAGAGTAGTGAGTCCAAATTCTTAGAAAAAGGAGTCCAAGTGTTTCCTTACACACATCCTGAAGCCCACTTGATCTCTAAAACCAGTAATAAACTTGAACTATTTTATCAGTTTCCTGCAAAAGCATTATACACAGTCTTCATCACTTTGATTTAGCACATCTGTAAGTAGAGAGAAGCAGAAAATTCCAGTGAAATGCAGTGTTGTTTTTACCTGGCATTGGCTCCTTTAAGGTCACAGAAGTGAGCGAGTAAAGCTTTCACTACATCGTTGCAGACAACTTTAACTACATCAATGTGACTCAGCCTCTGTCGCAGCTGCTTGGCAATGTCCCAGAAGTCTTCAGAGAGCAGCTGGTACAGCTGCCCCTCATCTCTGCTGAGTTGCCCATACCAGGACAGGATGTAATCTCTATAGCTGTAGTCAAACACTGAAAGGAGAAACAAAACAATAAATAGCAAAATCTGCAAAAGGACAAGGCACACCAAGATAAAGAAAATGTAATCCTCCACCCTTCTCAAAAACTGTGTGGGTAATCACATCTACTTCTTGCCAAAGACGGTCAGCTTGGCGAGGTTACAGCACTCGGCACCTAACAGGTTACTGCAGGTCACTTTGCAAAGCAAAGCCTTTAAGTGGATTTATTCAGACAATCAGGTTAGCAGCTACACACAAACCTCAGCTAATACCTGTCTCTCAGCAGTCACTTTAGTTATATGAGCTATCACATAACCTGACTGTGTTAAAATGCTGCAGACTGAAGCCAGCTCTCTTTACATAGGAACTGAACAGGCTCCGTTCCAAAGTCATGGCTAAAAAGGGGAGGTGGTAAGATTTTTGGATTTCCAAAGACATATACAGCACATAACACCACCACAGAAAGTACATGATGGAATCAGAAAAACTAAGAGAGAACAAGTGGATTAGTGAGACCACATGAACTTCAAAAATGATGAAGCATTCCAAACCATACCAACAGGCAATAACCCATATTGCTGTAATTGCAAATCCCATGGCAACACTGCTCTTCTACCATTCTGACTTTGCTTTTTGACATTTTTTGTGTGTCAGCAGTTTTACTGATGTTTCACTCCAGCAAATGTCCCTGAAGATCTAAGAGGGAGCAGAAGGTGTTCAGGGAGAACACATGAACTATTTAGCAGTTGCAACAAGATGGGGGAAAAGCTGGCACTGTAAGAGTTAATTTGCATCTACCAGAGGGATAACAAAGGGGGAAATAAAGTCATGTGCCTGCTAATTTGAGCAATTTCTTTACTAAACAAGTGGGTTTCATATCAAAAGTCCATCTCATTTGTCAGTGTAAGCCCATGGTGTAAAATAATAACACTCCACCATTTCTTACTTTCCACTTTGCTAGAAGTTGTTTGTTTGGTAAATTATGTAAATTATTACAAATCTCCCTGGCACTGGCAACCATGAACTAATAGCATATTAATAGCACAACAACTTACATTTTTTCACCTGCCTTTTCAGGCAAAACTAGCAAACTTCAACCAACAAAACCTTGATAACATTTCCAGAGAAACTGCTAAAACTGATCAAAGTTTCTAGCCAAATGCTTCACAAACTAACTTCCTCACATTTATAAAGAATCACTTCAATAAGTATGCTGAAATATACAGTTAAAAACCTTTTGCTAAGTCATTTCAATACTTTTTAATTAGTAATTCAGAAAAAGGTCTGTAAACAAATAGGTAACAGGTTTGAAGATTTTTCTTTCCTAATCCAGGAAAGAAAAAAGTATGCAGAGCCATATAGCAGGATAGGAACTTCCAAATTACTTTTCTAAAATAGATTCAATATTTTACTGAAAATTCTCACCCACAAATACTACAGAGTGAAAAAAAAAAACAGTTATAGAAAGTAGTGGTCTTCTGATAAGCAAGCAGAGAATCTGTCAAGACACCACAGAACAGAGGGAATAGCATTTTAAAATCTGAAATTTTATTACTTCTCTCAAGTCTTCCAACAATAAACATTTTAAGAATCTATTTTTCCACGGCTGTCCCCGTGCCCTTCTGCAGCCATCTTTTTGTTATAGCTTACTCTTTTCTGTTGCAAGGTCTGAAATGCTGTGGAAAGCTGATCACAGCACAGATTCTCACTTTCCATCTAATCCGTAAGAGACCAATAATTTCTCAAATGCACTTGCAACACACTGCATTGTGGTATTTTTTTAATCAGCATCACTGGCAGGTAGTGACTTTTCAGATTTTCTTACAGACACCCTCTCTATCCTTTGCAAGGGTGCAAAGTAGCTGTTTCTTCAGCATCTTTTGCCCAAGACAAGTCATGGTATGGAGTTCAACAGAATTCTACAAAGCAAGAGCACAAGAGCAGAGCTTGCATCCTGATCCCTTGAGGATATATTTTCTTTCAGAGAAAATGTATTTCTAATGACTGTTAATTCATATCTATTTTTAAGCAACTCCACTCCACAATAAGCTCAGTTTCCAGCACACTACACAATACATTCTTTTTAGCCACTCATGAGTTCTGTCGCATTCAATGTGAAAGAACCACAAAATCTATTGGCAATATCAAGCTAGAAGCAAAAGGCCATCAATCATCACCAAAAATCAACCATAATTATGAAATATTTCATTTATGTTTAACTCTGCCAGTTACATACTTTCAACACCTTAAGAGGATTACACTGCTTTAAACCCTATTTTCCTGCATCTGTGTTCTACAAGTCTTATTTTACTTGTCTTCTGTAGTTTCCTTGACACTTCTGAACCTTGTTGCCCTTCCTGTATCACAATAGTACTGTTCTCTATAAAATGTAGGGTTCTTTAGAGCCCAGGATGTATGTCCTAGTGAGAAGTGAGCCAGCTTTTAAACAAATCAAATTTAAAAAGGACACTAGCCACAGACACTAACAGCAGCCAGTTAAAGACAGGGTGAGACACTGCCTTGTGTCATCCTGGCCATGGTCTGCAGCTGCTGCTTCAGTTTCCTGCCCACTGATGCAGCTGGTGGCTTTTCAGCACTCTAAAGAAATCCAGAAAACAAATGTAGCAATTTTATAGAGAGCAGCTTGCTCCCTTCAGAGGAGAAATCAGCTCATGCAGCTATTCTCATTATTTTTAAACTACACGTTTTCTAACACATTGAAAACAGTCAGAAGACAAGGAAGGAATAAAAAAGAAGCAGAACACATTCAGGACAGAACCTTACTAACACTAAGTCATCCACTACAAATACAAAACAAATTTCTTCTGATCAAATCAAACACAGTGACCACAGTGAGTCTGGTGCAAAACTGTAGAACCTTCTGTTGGGTTTTCTAAATTAGTTCAGAAGATCCAAGCCCCAAGTTATTACAATGTGATTAAATGCCATTCCCATGTGAAATTGAAGTTGAGCCTGTTCAACTACTCTTTTTAAATACTGTAAACCAGAAGAGTGTTGGGAGTAGAGAGCCAGAAGCCTGTGTGAGGTTTAGTGAGGACACCCCTCTAGACTCTTCCTTCATTCCTGCTCCTACACATGTCCTACACTGCTATCCTTTTTTTCATTTCATTCATTCAAAGGTTCAGTGGCATCACCAGGGCCTGCAGGGCACACTGGCTTCAAATCTGCCACTTGCAGAGCTTCACACTAGACAGTTTTTATATTACTAAGATTCATTATCCAACATTATTAAAAATAACAAAAAACTGAATAACAAGGATTAAATGCCTACTCTTTCTCTCAAAGCAGTATTAAAAACCAGAGTATAAATATGCAGACACAGACCTCCAAGTTTCAACAAGAAATAACTTTGCTGAAAACCCTGGAGGAGCCACAACCACTACATTAATTTCTAGTCAGATCCAAAACTTTCCTGTGACTGTATGAAGAAATGAAGAAAAGGTATAGCTACAATACAGCCTTGAGTTATTCTAGAGCAACAAGCATTGCAACCTGTAAAAGAGAAATACAAGGGTAATGGGAATGGTGTTAGGATCCTGCAGGAGGAAACCACCATCAAAAAGCCAAAAATCATTACCAGAATTCTGTGCCACTTCAACACTAGATCTAACATGCATGATGGGGTTATAATAAGCTATACTTTTAGAAAAATGCTTTCAATTAAAAAATAATAGAAAAATATGACAGACTATACCAGAGCTAAGTACTTTTTAAAGCACTACTCTAGAGAAGTAAATGCTAAATGCTTATTTACTTCTTACAGCCACTCTTTTGCCCCCTGCCAAAAGCCAATTCAGACCAAAAAAACCCCAACAAAAAACAATGAGCACAAAAACCTGAAAGAAAATTTAAAACCCCTACATTAAAGGTAGGTTTATAATTACTAATAAAATTACTAATAAATACTCTGAATATTCAGTTTTATAATTTCCAATACATTAACATTTAAATTAAAAGACATGTATTTTAGATTTCATTATGTTTTAGCTATACAAGTTAAGAGGATGAGGTTTTATGCTCAATATTAGCTTTACTGAAGTTTCTCATGGCCACTAAATCTTTACTTGGACCACGGTGTAAAAATGATTTCTAAATGCAAACATTTCAGTGACTATGAACTAGCAGTAGTGGTTTAATGATTTCAGTGCCCTTCTAAATTTTGTGTTTGGAAAACCACTAGCATTTCTTGGTTTATTTCCATATTCAAATTCTATGAAACTGCCAGGTTTAGCAGGCTAGATGCCATCATTGTGCATGGATGGATTGGTTTTGTGCAAAAGGAATCCCTGACTGTCTCCCAGTTCCCAATCTTTAATTCATTTATTAAAATTTTCCTGGCATTTGTGTCTTTACTGTTTTTTTTTTTTTTTTACGCAGAAAAAACCCCACAAAAATATATAAACAATATAGAAAGAAAAAGTGTTAAAATATCTAGGAAATGTAGTAAAAAAAATCAGACAAATTTATGTCCAAATAATTTTCCATATACACTCTTTGTCAAGAGTTCTTAGCTTCAGATGTTTGAATCCCAGCAGCAGAGAGAACATAAATTCCAATTGGTTTGCTGATGTTGTAGACCAAAAAATTTTTTTGAAAGCTGTTTTCTAAAGAATAAAAAAAAATTTTAAAAACCCCCAGCTCTTTTTAAAGAGAGAGCAGCAGACATTACTACCAATTCTTTTTCTAAATGCCAATATGCATGTTTTAAGTTGGGAAATGAGATAGAGTTTTTCCTAATCTTTCTGTAAAGAGAAGTACAGCCTTACATCCTAACAGAGTTAGATCATAATGGATCAACACAGACAGGCAAGATCTAATCCACAGAAAGAACCTAATTAAATACCCTAAATATTTCCAAAAAGGTCACCTCAAGGCAGGGTTGAAGGAAGATAACCCACTCTGAAAAGGAGATGGCTCTCTGGAAGGAAATACTTTAAGATCTAAGAAACAGGTGAATTTTCACAGCAGAACAATTCCAGTAGAGCTCTGGCAGGATTTGAGCTACAGCCTGTACTATTTCACTTACTCATAAATGACCCAGTAAAGCAGCTAAGTGATATGAAGACCATTCTTCTTGGCACTACTAAAACTGTAGAGACAGACTGCCCATGAAAAACAACAAAAACACCACAGGATTTGGAGCAATAAAAATGGAAAATGAAATTCAGTTCCTGGGAGGCCAGCTACCCCCACAGCAGATCAATCTCCTGACAGCTGCAGCCTCAACCCAAGCAGTGCACACTGTGCAAAGCAGCACCACCTCTCTCAGGAGAGATCTTACCACACTACTGTGAGGATGGAATTCAGACAAGCAACAGGTAGCACCAAAGGGTATTTGTAGAATTGGCATATCTTCTCTTTTTCTAAGATAAATGAAGGTCAAACACAAATCAAATCACTCTCTCAAGAGAAAGCATGAAAAACATTGAAAAAAAAATGTATTTCAGTGTTACTCAAGTACTACCAGCTGAAAAGGAGACTTGGGGTTGACAACTAAAGGCCTTATTTTCTTTCTGCCATATTCAACAATGAAAATCTCTTTGCAACCTTACACTTACTCTGATTTTGAACTCTTTGATTTCATAAAACACAACACACTGTGGCAGAGCTAATTCACAGCTTTCCCCCACCTTGTATCTACAGCTAAGGCAAGTATCCTATAATTAATAATGGAGCAGAGCTCTAAAGCACCAAGCTGTTACACTACTCTGCTCTTAATGGAAAGTAACATTTAGAGAGGAGTTGTAAACCAACACAAACAGAGGTTCCTTCTTGGTAGTGTTTAGTGTGAGGCACATTGTAACAGGATGATTCCAAGTAATTTTATTATATGGGCTGCAGCAAGACAAGAAGCCATACAAGAAACAGGCAACTATTACCAGACAGTGACCATCACAGGAAAATTATGTAAACATTCAATAGTTATTGAAATAAGACTGATGGCTGAAACAGAAACATGGAAGATTCCTTCACTTAAACCAATGATATCTTTCCAACTATATTAACAGACTATGATGGGAGCATCAGGAAAAATGCAGTAAAGCAAGTGGCAGCTTGAAGTGACACAGAACCTCTGGTGAACCACGCCAAACTCAGAGAGAAAAATCCACAAAGACTGATATAACACCAGCAAAAGCACGGCATGACTAACAGATAACAGGCAGCTCTGGAGGGGTGCAAGGTAGTTGCTAACTAACAGTAAATCCCAGGCAAACGTAATTACACAATGATGAAAAACAGCTGAAGAAATCAGAAATAACCAAAGGCCTGTCTCTTCATGCACAGCAACAGCATTTCTGAAATCAGATGACATTATCCATGCATCTCCAAGGTAAAGACAAGTAAAATCTGTTAAAAAAAAAATAAACCAAAAAATAAACGCAAATACCCCCACACCCCAAAACCTCAAGAGGCACTAGGATTCCAAACTGGTGCCCCAGATTAAAACCTCATTACAACTGAATGTCCCCTAAATGAATATGGCTTTCTAAAGCATTTTGTTGAGTACCTCATTACATCTAGACAGCAAAAAGTTGTCAAAATTCCTGGGATTTATAAATACTTTAATCCTAATCAGTGCGAGATTGGAAACACAAATAGAGAGGTTTTTTTTATATATATCACTAGTAATAAAGTTTTATCTAACCATAAACTTGTGGGAAAAAAAAAAACAAACACCACATTCACATCAAGACAACTACAAATTTCAGAACTGTTACAGGCAAAAAGTTCTGTCTATTTTCAGAGAGACTGAACATTTTGTGCTAATAAAAAAATAAACTATTGCTTTTGGGATTGCATTCAGTATCTCAAACTAAAGATGACTCAGTCACCTTTCAAACCCAAAACACTCTGTACAGCAGAACAAAAAGCACAGTCTCATCTTTGTCAAACTGCAAAACAGAGAAGTTGGCTTCATCACTTAGGCCTGGAAGAAATAAAATGAAATCTGACAAGTTTGCTTTCCAAAATTCAGTGTGAGAATGGAGGGTAAAAGCTACTCTGAAAAAAAAAAGGAGCAGAAAGGCATGAGCTGTCACAGCATAAGGTACTTAACTCTGAAAAATGAATCATTTAAGTAACTTTCTTTCAGCTTTACTGAGTAGGGATGGCCTCATGCATCCAACTCAATGATGACATAGGTAGGCAGTGTTCTAATTCTATAATTTTCCCACGTATCCTGATATATCCTGACATAGCTAATAGCTATTCATAAAAAACTTTAAAAACATAACACATACCAAGGTGTCATAAGACAACCAACATGTTTAAAGCAATGAAAATTTTCAAAGATACTCTCCATTTATGAAAAGATAGGAAAAAGTGCTGCAAAGAAATCTTAAAGGAAAAGGTATTCAGAATTAGATAAAATATTTACAAAAGGTTGATATACTGTATCAGCCAGAAACACCAATGTCGATTTTAGATTCGGTTTTAATGGCAAGAATTGCACTAAATGGGAAGACTATATGCAAGAGTCTACATAATTTCTCAATTCAGGAACACCCAGTCAAGAATATTTGAAGTGTTACCCCTTTGCTTTGTGCATAAGTGTTAAGAGCTGTATTTCAATGTATTTCTGTAAAAAAAACCAGCCAGTACAATGACAAGGTATCAGGTGAATAGCAAAAACAACATCACATTGATTACTACAGTGGATTTCCTGAGAAGACCAAGACCTTGCCATTGTATTTTATATCATAGAAGAAACCAGGGTCGTAGTCCAAAGTCTGGGAATATTGTGCAGTTATGGTTTGCTAAAAGGACAAGAGATATTCAGACTCTAATGCACCCAAGACTCACCTTCTTTCAGTGCTTTATCCATATTGTGAGAAATCACCACTCTCCTTGATTGGATTGAATCATGAGAGCTTCCAGACCAATTACTCTGAAATTCAAACAGAACGTACATCATAAGAGGAAGAAATAAACCAAAAGTTACAGAAGGAATGAAACAGGAATTCAAGGCAATAGTACTGTATCATTTGGTCTTTATACAAATATTGTCACTTCATATGGTTAAAACAAAGGAGTGTCAATTGTCTGTGAGATTATTATACATTGTTCATTAAGCACATATTAACACTTGTGTATCATACATTGTACACTTGCAAAATTATCTTAAGTGAAGTTTTTCTGGTAGAAAGGAGCTGTATTCATTTGCAAGACAGTGCACTGAGAATAGGATATGCATGTAACAAAACAACTGGAACTCTTTTATTCAGTACTTTCACAGCAAATAAAACATTTTTATAGCCCACTGTGACAATGGACTTAATTTAGCTTTGAAAACTACTTCTGAAACAAAAGAGAAGCCTTTAGATCTCCTACAGTAATTTTGGTTCACATTCTTTTGGGCTTCTTTCTTCAAAGATACTTCCAGCTCCCTGCATTTTAAGCTGCTGTCCTAGACAAATATTTGTCTTTATTGGAGTATTCACTCCCACTGTGTCCAAACAGGTGGGCGGATGGAGAAACATTTTTCAGGGTACAGACAAAGAGCAGTGACTCACGATGTATTTATATAGAAAGGAGTATAATTCAAAACAGAAATAGAAATTGTTCCCACTGTCAATCAGCTTGGAGCTCACTCTCCTTCAGAAGGAGAAAGCACTTCAGAAACATCCCCATCCCTTCAACATTTACCACACAGAGAATAGAACAGTATAAACAAAGTAAAAACACTGTTTAATGTTCTTAAAGGTAATATACCATTATTTCAGCCAATTTGCAGGCTAGTACTCTGCCTTTTGGTTTAATGTTTATAGTCTATTTCAGATACATGCACGTAGAGTCTAACAAAGCTCATCTAATAGGACCTGGATAAAGGAGTCTATGCACTACTTTAAACAGCAATACAAAGCTTTTCAGGCTCCCTCATACCTAACACAGCAAAGTGATGGGTACTTCCCATGCCCTGAGTGCCCCCCTGCCCACAGCTGACTTGTTCCACCTTTTGGATGAATGCAGCAACACTCCCTAGACTTCTCCCAGCCACTATACTGAGGTCATGACTGTGATCTTCCAGCTGATTTCTTCCCTCCTTCACAATACTTCCAATGGCAGGAGCAGCAAAACTTCAGCACATTTGCCTCCATTTGCAGCACCCCTCACTATCAAGACTACAGTTAATGAGATGTAAGAACAGAGTATTTAGTGAACCACTGTAGATTTCCAAGCCCTTTTTGACCTGAACACAGGTAAAAGCTTCAGCCATACCCAGCTTAACAGCAGAAGGTATTTTTTTGTCTTTGTAAAGACATCTAGCACTATTTGTAAGGCTCCAATACATCAATCTCTTCTGGCTGCTAATGTTATCGTACTTCCTCAACACAAAGCTGTGTCAATGCCGGTTGCACAACTACTTCAGGATTTTTCTGCTTTTTTTTGCAGCAGGAAACTGCGTGGTTTAAAAAATTAAAAATAAAGGACTCACAGAGACATTAAACACCCCAAGTACCTTAGGGGAAAGGATTCAGAAAACCCAATTAAACAAACTCTCTCAGGTCTTTCTGCGAAGAAAGAGCTCCTAAACATGAGCCCACAATCCTGACTCAAGCTCTACACACTCCATCTTCCTTAACACTCGTGCCAGCCTGAGTATCCTCCAAGGCTAATCCTTCTCCTGAACTGAGTCCTACCTGTGTAGAGGTCAGTGACCTCAGGCTAACTTAGGCATCAACAGTTGCATCACATTCATTGCAGGAAGCATTTTTTTATGGCCTAGAGCATCAGTAAATGCTCCAATGCAATGCTCACCGAATTACTCCTTTCAAAACAAGTTTAAACACAAGTCAAAAAAAAAAAATTTAAAAAAAAAAAACAGCAACCTTATAGTTGCAAGGGGTAAGTAGGTTGTTCCACATCACCACATGATGATCCCATCTATGCAATTCCAAAAAGCAGGAACTGATCACTTTATGCTTCAAGCTTTTTAAGAATCATTTTAAGAAACTTTTTCACACTAATTTTAAGAACAAGGCAGACTACTACTGCATGAGCAAAATGCTGCCTCTTGAACACCAGACACCAACTCACATTTCAGCTTGCAAGACCACGTTCTATTGAGATGGTACATTTGGCTTCTAAAAGGCACCATCTATTCATGTAAAAAAACCAAAATAACAAACAAAAAGCTGTTCAAGACATAATAAAAAATAATGTAAGAGGTAAAAATGAATACCACCACTAGCAATAGTGATTCTGCTGCTGCATGAATGTAATTACTGAAGGGCAAAGGAAGATACACAGTGTATTGGACTTTCTGAGAACTTTTCCATATGCATACAGATATTGCATTCAACCATGAAATGTGGAAAAGAAAAGTAAAGAGCAAAAGAAAACAGCTTGGTTTAAAATGTTTTACCTTCATCAAAAACAAATTTTCAAGAACAGATGAGAATCTGATGTTTGAATAAACAGGAATGTTCAAATGTATTGGAGTGATCATAGAATTGTCTAGGTTGGAAAACACCTCTAAGACCATTGAATTCAACCATTAATCTATGATATTGGTTCAGGTTTAAAAAAAAAATCTTCAGGGAGACCTTACTGCTGTCTCCAAGTACTGAATGACAGGATACAGAGAAAAGGGAGCCAGACTCTTCTTGCAGATGCACAGGACATTAGGAAACATTGCAACACAGGAAATTCCCATCACAAGGCAAAACTATTTTAATCATGAGGCTGCTCAAGTATCAGAACAGGGGTGCTGACAGGCTGTGGAGTCTCCATCTCTCAATCTTCCTCACTCTGAGCAAGAGGGTGAACTAGATGCCCTCCAGATTCATTGCAACCTGAACTATTCATGATCCTTGATGACCCTTCAGAAAGCTGTTAATTTAATTTCATTACTGATAATATATCAGATCTAAAGGTGCCTTGTCTAAGACAGCTGATCAAACTCATTTTTTCTTCCCATTTTATGAACTTGCATTTAGCAGAATCAAGACTTGAGTCTTGTTAGTTCAAGTTTGCTTTCAAAAAGTACTGTTCCTGTGACAATAATAATGATAAATTAATGAAATAATCCGGCACCCCCAAGTTAGAAAATATATGGCAACAAACACCTTAAAAACAACAGTAACAAGCTGGCAATGCAGGTTGTTAACCAACATCTGTGATAACAGAAGGATTTCAGAAAATTCACAGTCCAAGCTCAGCTCTAACAGCCACGAGAATGAAAAACACAGTGTATTTCACTGAAAGACTTTCTTTCCATCCCTGACTCAAGTCAGATGGAGGGCATATGTAGAAAACAGGTTCAGCTAGAAAACTTAGATTTGAATGTTTTCACATTCTTCTTTATGTCATTCATCTAAAGAAAAATGCTGCTAGGTTTCATGAAATAGTTGGCATAAACCTGACTGAGCCAAAGACATTTGTAAATGGATTTAACGTAGTCAAAACTCTAGTTTGGATGCTCTTTTATGCTGATTAAAACCTGGGATTTTCCTCTAAGTCCTGACTTGAACTATCACAGCCTTCAATAATATTTTTTTAACTGGTGTCAAGGCAATTGTGTTCCAGTCTGTAGATTTTACTGGTAAATAATGACAGAAACCAGACTGAAACATAAATAAAACTTAACAAAAGGAATTGAAGGAGTAGGGGTGGAGCACATTTTTGAAACTACATGCTGAGAGGTTGCTAACAAACAGGGAGGCCTGTTTCCTGAACAGTTCAAGTTTTCCTCAGTTTTGACTTTCCTTACAGGCTGAAAAAAAGGATGTGTGCATTTCCTGTAGACTTCTGAACAACACTCATTGTTTGATACTTTTGAAAACCATGTAAGATGAAAAAACTCCAGGTGTGAATGGGCCAAAAGAAAAAAAAAAAGGCTGACATTGAGCCTGAAATTTTTTTCTTAGGTTCAGTCTCCTACAAATACAAAAACTAAATGCCATTTAGTGGTTTAAACTATATAAGTAATTTTAAATTAGCTCTGAAGATAACAACAAATGTTAAATAATAAAGAATTAAGAAGGTCTTTCAGCAACAATATTTAATAATGGCAAAGCACAGAGAACACGGGAGTACCTTCCACTAGCAAGAAATTCATTTGCAACACTTGGCATCAAATGCGATTTTTAAAACACAGCAGCAGAATGCCAGGCACCTGGTACAAGCACACCACATGCAGCCTTACTCTGCTGTGGAATTAAGGCCAGAAGCAGAGAAAAATTTACAATTTTTCCTATTACATTAATTCAATTACAACAAAACTAGAACAGAGATGACGACAGATGCCACAATATAAATGGGCATTGTGGATGAGAGAGTTTAATCACCGATCTAAAAGACTGCATGTAATTCAGCAAACCAAAGTCATTCCTAGTTCACTTGTTCCTCCCACTGTTGCCCTATTAACTTTCCTCTTATCTTTGTAAAACATACATTATCCTCAGACTGGACCTTGGAAAAAAGGAGTCACAGCCCCAAACAATACTTCACTGAACTCTCCATAAATTCATATTTAACAGATGCAGATAAAGGTGCTCTTAGCCACATATTACTTCACACAGATGTTCTTATCCAAACATTATTTCAACTAATGATGCAAAAATAAATTTCTATTCATAAGTTAATAATTTTTAATTTATACTTACAGTCCTATTTAAGATTACAAGGCAAGTACATATGTGTTGTCACATTCAGCATTGAGGGATACCATAATTACCAATTTAAAAGTCAACATACTTAAAGTATGTTAATCCTATTATCTTAAGCATCATTATCTCAATAATTATTTTATTATATCATCTCATTATTTCTACTAATATAGTAGCTCCCAGAATGTGTAAACTGTGTTATCACATGGGGATCTTCCATCTTAACTGTACCAGTTTAAAACTGGTAAAGCTGTAGCAGTGTAAAAACTTCATAATCAGGGCAGGACTTTCTTCACCTGAGATTTCATAGAATACCAGACAGATAAGAATAAGAATAGGAAAAAGAAACATTTCTCAGGTATTACTTTCATTCTTCTCAGCCAAGAAATAATTGGTAAGTTAGCATTCAAACTGCTGCTCAGCAAGAAATACAGAATTATCCTGTGCTGGAATTTTTATTATTGTCATCAAAATAAAGTCTTAAATGAATTCTCAAGGTAGAGGCATAGCCCCAGTTTAGTGAACATTTCCACAGTCTACTCCTCTGTAAAAAGAGACAACAAGAACCTATGGTCTATATACTTCAAGGCCAAAAGAGCCATATGGCATGAAAACTAAATTGCTGGCAAGCCAGAAAAACCAGCACAAAATCATGCTTGAGCTGCAGAGTCTCAGCTTAGCAACAGAGAAACTCCTGGAAGGTCTATTGCCTCCCTGCACATGACTTTTCACCACACACACATTGTATAGGGTGTCCTGTCTTTTCAAGGGCACCACAAAACATGCCAAATGAACCATCATCGCTCATTTTCTTACCATTAATTTGTTCTGTTTCACTGTGCACTTTTAAGAGGGAAAAAAATGGTATAGAATGACTGGTCACAAAAACCTCCCATAGACACCACACCAATCTGTTCCCCTCATGACTACATAATTTCTTTATCTTTTCAAGTACTTGAAGTAACAGCTTGGGAAATGATACAATTTTCTATGTAACTTGCTCTTCCAGGAATAAATTCTGCTGCTCTCCTTTGCAGAGAGCAAGAAACCAATACTTGGCAATACAAGAGAACTTCACGTGATTTTATTTTCAGAACGCTTCTGATACATGTCTGTACTATTTTCAATGTCAAAACATTCACTGAATGCAGGATGTCTTCACTCTTGACCTTATTACAGAGGTTTTATAGCCACCCTTAGGACTTCCCTGGACAGTAAGATCTCTGTGAGCCCACCACCCATCCTTACTGACTTAGCAGAGCTTGGTTATCATCAGGAGAAATGAACCAGCTCCCTAGTTATGTTTTCAATCATAAAGCACTGTTCGTGTGAGAAGCTGTCCCAACAAAGGTAAAACCAGCCCAATTCACAGCAAAATATGAGATGTCAATCTATCAACAAAGTGGAGAAAATTAAATGTCAAGCACAATAAAATGCAGAGCTGACAACAACACAGGATCCAAGGGAAGGAATCAGAAAGGACTGCATGACAAGACAAGAAATCTCTAAATATACATGATGATGAAAAATGTGTGGAAATCTAAGTCTGCTCACTGTTAAGGAGTTACAGGACAAAGAAGTGAGAGACGGAGTCTGAAAAACATTTAATTTCCTGAGGCCAGTCTCCTGTGATAATAAAGTTATCACTTCAAAGTTACACCTGCAGGTAATCAACATATGCAGTCCTAACAAAGTTCCAAAGCTGAAAAAGTTTATAAGTCCCAAATTATAACAGATGTTTCACAGATCCCTAAAAATAAACTGTACCAGAAATGTCCAAACCCCAGGCCCTGATGAACTTTAAGGGAACACTTGCAATTCATGCCACAATCTCTTTTCAAAATATTCATGGAATTAGTAGAAATTGCTAAATTTTTTTTTTGTTGTTATTTTAATTTCAGGACTTTCCTGGTAGTAAACCAGAGTCATTGTTGACCTGCCTATAAATGAGACAGAACTAAGAACAAATGTATGAGACTCCGAGTTCTGTTAAAAACGCACTAAACATATCTTCTCCTTTCAATCCAGAAACAACCCATCAATTAAAAGACTGGCAGTAGATCAGAATATATGCTTGCAAGCCCAAAACAGTCTAAAGCATGACGAAAGTGCCACAACGAGAGAGTGGTATTACTTTTACAAAAATCCTGCAGTATCAGAGCTCTAAATATCCCCTGTGCAGCCAGAGAATGAGACAGACCATAGAACATGCTTGGCTTTAGGTTTAGAAAAACCCATAAACACTTCTGAAGTCTTACTAAGGCATAAAGATCAAAATTGGAAGGAGTTTGGAAGCTTCTCATCTCCCTTACAGTCCTTCCAAACTACTTATTACCTCAAGAACTCTTTTGCATCCCGCTTGAAATATATGCCCACAGATGGCAAACCTTCCACTTCCCACAGCTGCTGGGGCTTCTGCAAGCTTACCTTCACAAGCTTCATCTCAAGGCAAAAGTCCAACAGTGAAGGAAAATAAAACACTGTGTTCTTTCTCTCTGCTTCCCCTCTGTTGTTCACAAAGGGCAGAGCACTCAGCTTGGATACTATGACAGATACTCAACCTCGGTTAAGTTGCCATCCCATTTGAAACATTGGGACCATTTTCATTTCACTGCACATCCTCCTACGGCTTGGATAAAAAGCAGTATTATGTTCCAGGATCCAGATATTCCAATGACAGTATGATCCAAGGGAAAAAAAGCTTTACCCATGCCCCCTCCACTAATGGCAAATTCACAAAAATCCACCTTCAAGGATGGAACAAGCCTTTAGGAACATGAAACACGATCACAAGTAGTGTGCTCTGGCTTCAAGGCCAGAAAGCGAGAGCAAACTAACACTAAAAATTGAGAGCTATTAAACTGTAGTAAACAATAGTGACCAAATACATCAGGAGATGAGTTTTAAAGAAATACTAAAAATAATTGACTCCTGTTAATTAAAGATAGGACATTAGAATCGGTGCATCCTTTACACTGGGAAAAAAAGCACATTTATTAACCTTCTGTTAGTGCTGCAGACAGACTAGGTAGATTCTTCTCTATACAGAGTATCATTCACTTAATCTGAATTTAAAATGCAGCACTTAAATCTAATAAACTAATCACTGGGGTTTTTTGCATTATTTAAATGAAGTTGATAACCTAGCTCCCTGTTACTCAGAGCTTTTGCTTTGAATCAGAGTCAAAACACGCTGAAAAGAAAACTGTCCCTGCCAGGTTTTTTGGCAGAGAAACAACTCACACAAACGTGAGAAAAGTCTTCTCCTTCCCCTTCCCACTAACTTGGTTAACATGGTTCTTTACATGAGTCAAAGCCATCACCCTCTACAACCACACAAGTAAAAAGGAGTTTTGGGAGCAAACTCGAATTTTAAAGGGTTACACATGTCCTAACCTACAGCTGTCTTTGCTATGAGCAAGTCCACTGGTACTTGAGAAGTGAAGATTCCCTTTAAAACAGACTTTCTCACTAAAGTACAATTGGGTCATCACACCTTCTTGCTGTTCTGCATTTTGCTGTTTTCCTAAACCACAAATAATCTTGTCCTAAAACAGCTCCCGTGAAATGCTGGAAAATACCTGACAACAATATAATGTACAATTTCAAGGACTCATTCAGTTACTATTATTTCAATATCAATAGAAACTATTTACCAATATTATCAGCACCTGCAAGTATTTAAAGTAATAAGTAAGACAGGATTATGAGTTGCTTCTATACCTCTCCTCCAATGAAACACAGATCTTTATGTGGAAGCCAGGAGAGTGCCCAAATAGTTTTTGTGTACATGAGCTATCACCTACAGAAGTATGTGTATAGAGCTGTCACCTACAGAAAAACTACACTGAAAGCACTATTTATCAAGGGGATATAAATCACACAGCTTGCTGACTTCAGGAGGAAATCTTCACCTTTGAAGTCTCAAAAAAGTTACACAAAAAACAGACAAAGCACAGCTTTATGTTCGAGAAGATGGCTTCTCTAGCTGCAAGTTCAAGAAAAATTATAAAGATATGTACCTTGCTCTTCTGAAATCCAAACCTGCAACACTGCACTTCCTCACTCATATGCCCCACTTGCATGAACAGGTCCATGAAAACCAACAGCACTGAACTCTCACATGCTAAGTGGTTGCTGAATTGAGAACGTATAAAAAAACTCTCTTTATTCAGCACAGCACAAAGGACTCCATCCAACTTCCCTTTGAAGTTGGTCAAGTGTACTCCTGCTAGCTTTCCAAGAGCTGAGTCTGACTACCACTAGAGTAAATATTTATTCCTGAATACTTACTGTTTCCTCATTTGTTTACCCCAATGTGAAAAATCACACAAAGAATGAAAAGTGAATTATCTAAATTTTGTACTTAAAACACACGAAGAGTGAGATGCCAGTCATAATAAGGGTTTTACTTTACATTTTTCCCTGATTATTAGGCCAACAGGTAGTTCTTCCTTATTAGGAAAAGAAAAATACAAGGCTGGAAAAAATTATAGCTTTACTGTCATCCTACTATTGGCTCCCAGACAAGATAATAGGATCATAAGGCTCTATGAAAAATATGAGAGTAACAATTGAATGATAAAAAAGCAGTGTAAATGCAAAAGGATGTAAAATTAGAAGACTAACTAAAGCAGGAAATTTTAGTGAATGGCCTACATTTCTATATGCTTCTATCTAGACAATTTTATGTTCTTCACCTACATGTTGCTGAAGCCCCAATTACAAAGTCTGCTACACATATACAAAATCATGTTCAGAAAAATCTTCAAAAAGCTTTGCAGCCCTGAAGCTATTCTGTACCAGAAAGAACTCAACAAAACTAAAAACTGAAGGTATGAAAAACCCAATTAAAATGCCTGGAACTACATTTTCTAAATAGAAAGGGTAAAATACCTCACTCCTTTTTTTTGGACATCCCTTTCATGTAAGTTAACTTTTGGGAACAGTGCAAAGAGGGAGGAAAGAAAAAATTTAACAGAATCAGGGAGAGGGTAACAGAACGATCCTTGGAAAAAGGTTTTAGCAGTGCTGCCAAATTTCAATTCCCTTCTGAAACAACAAACATATCCCATTGAGCTACCATAAATGCAAACACTACAAATTACACCACACAATGCAACAGCAGGTGTGCACTGTTAATATATACAAACTCAATGGATGGGCACAACAGGAGAACGTCTTCATGAGAAATGCACAGTAACACGCCACCAAAAGAAAGTGCAGATGGTACAATAACAGAAGTGACTGTTTGTCTCTGGACAGTTCTAGTTTCACTGCTGTTCAGTAGGCTTAGGTTTTCAGCAGGCTTACATTTTTCAGAAAGGAAGAGACAAAGAAAGCAATAAATCTTTTTTTTTCTTCAAATCTTGGCTTCCCAAATTAAATTAATTTTCATGCTTCGGCTGTTTCACAAATATGGAAGTTGCTCCTCATGGCAGCAGCAGGGAGATTTTGATTGCTAAGTTTATGTACAGATCCTTTTGGAACTATGTAAAAGTAAGTTAACTCACCCAGATGTCCAGATACGTACTTCTATACATAAATGCCACTGGAGCTATGGCATTAACACTGAAGCATTTATTCTTGTAAATCTGAAAGCAACAGGAATTGTTGTTTTGATGATCAATTGATCCATTTACGTATTTTTTTTCTGTTTGGTGTAACATAAATGTATGGCTAAAAACGAAAGCATAGTCCTTTGCTAGAAGGTGCTCATGCATCTAACACACATTTGTTACCTAGCACTCCTACAACGAAAACCAGCTGAACAATCCCTAGCCGTACCCATCTTTTGCTTGTCACTTTGTGTGTTACATCTTACTTCTCACGTTACTGCTCACTCACATTATTTATTCCTCAATTCCTTCAAAAAGCTGAGTATGACGTCAAGTGCTCAAAGCAAAGATGATGTTTTAAAACAATTCTACCAATAATACAAAATAAGTATTGCACTGAGCCACACATAGATCCTGAATGAACCTTCGCAAGTTGTATTATTCACAGAATTCAACAACCCCTGGCCAAATGATCCCTGCTGGCAATACTCCATTAGATGCAGCTTCCATTAAATGCAGGCCAGGAAAAGCATATTGCCCCCAAACACAGGCTCCTTCTCTCCCTAGGTCAAGAATGAAGGAATAAACTATTACTACAGTTTGTTAGCAATCTGACCAAAAAGACAAAAAGACAACTGTATGAGCAAGTGATTTGTAGTAGGTTCTCTGCCCTGCCAGCACCCTGTGCGTTCTGCAAACTCAGCTGCATCGACTGCAGCCCCAGAAACACGTGACAGAGTCACTTACTTACTGCCACCCAGAAGTGAAGGTGTATTAAGTGTAACATACTGGGTTACCAGAACAGCTAGCTGCACACCCAGATGGCACAAATTCCCTTCCTTTTCCTTTTCACAGTGCTCTCAGGTATCCTGACACTACTGAAGGGAAACAGCACCTACACAGTACAGTGTATCTATTGCTGCAGCAGTTCACGTGCTAACACACCTACACCGTGAGGGGCCAAGGGCTCCTGGCTGGAGAATCCAGCTGTAACTTTAAGTGTGGGCAGAGCCTCAATTTGCAGCATTAGTTTTTCAGGCTCATCTAGGATCAGCTCCCAAGCACCGGATGATGGGGAACAGGGTTGTGGATGGGAGGAAAGTTCCCAGACTCCTCGTGCTATCAGTCCTAGTCAGAAGAACACGAAACATACTAGGCTGTGAGCTACAAAGAGGTCTTGAACTAGTACATTTTGGAATATGTACAGAAAACGAAATTGTTTCCCTTTTGCACAGAGCTCTGCAATGGCTTGAGCAAAAAATGGCACTATGATAACACTATCTGAAACTGTCCAACTTCAGAGAATGCATTAAAGCAACACTAAGCTGCCTCTTCGACCAAGTCCCTCTCTTTTACCAGTGACATTGCAATGGAAGGAGCAAAAAAAGGATTTAAGACACAGCCACCGCGGGGCGAACACAGCGAAACACCGTGCGAGCATTCCTGCAATCCAGAGGTCTCTCTCGGAGCAAAGTGTTGATTTTTCCGGTGCGCCTGCTACCCTCCAACATAACTTTTGCCATTTAAAGCCCCGTCGAGTGGCAGAGCGCGGTCAGGCTCCTGCGGCCGCCGTAGGACAGCAGGACACCGGGTTCGGGTGGCGCGGCGTTCCACGGCGGAGCGAGGGCCGCGCCGCCTCCGCCCCGCTGCCGGGCAGGGCGGGCGCCCCGCGGCCACCGCCCGCTCCGCTCCGCTCCCCTCCCGCTACTCACCCCCGCGACCGGCCGGACCGGAGCGAC
>VXBU01019354.1:1759389-1774110 GCA_013400315.1 Bombycilla garrulus | reverse complement strand
CGGTTGGGGGCGGTTGGGAACGACGGACATGTTTCTCCCCCGTCTGCGGTAATTTATTTTTTTTCCCCTGGAACAATGTGGGAGACGTGTTTTGTTCGTGTGTACATATACATTATTTTTAACCGTTGTATAATATAAAATATAATTTTGCTTTAATTAGCTGTCTTCCCTCGTGCCCCTGCCTGAGTGGCGCACACGTAGGTGTCCCCCGAGCGCGTCGCACGCGCTGCTGGGCAGGGCTGGGGCTGGCGCTGAGCTGCCAGAGTTTGGTCGTGCCGCCCTGACACGTGTGTTCCGCCCCACTGCCGTGCTGTGCCGTGCCCGCTTTGCTCCTCGGGGAAAAGAGGTGGAAGACTCCGTTCTGAGACACCAGCCCTCCCTGTCGCCGTAGCGGTCGGCTTTGGGAAAGAGCTGCTGTGCCGCGTGTGCTGTCCTTAAAGTTACCGGACTTTGGGAGACGCGTTGCAGTGATGCCCAGATAGAGTTCGGAGGGGTGTTTTGGTTGGGCTTACTGAGTGGGAATTAAGTCAGCTGGAATGATTATGGCGAACAGCTTGCCTCGAGCTTGTTAATCATCGCCAGAGTCACGTTTCCACACTTTCCTCAGGACACACTTGTAACTCCTCTGCCCAGCACAGGGCTGTGTTCTGCAATAATGACTCCCAAAGTGGGGCTGTCATTTGGAAAAATGGCTAGCCTCCTAATCTCTTGGCCCCTCTGGATTAGGTTGGAAATCACAATTAAGGTAGTTGTGAAACCTGGTTCTGCACCACAGCAGAGTTCTGAATTAATTTCAAAGAGACTTAGTGAGATGTTACAACAAAATATATGTTGTCTTTGGCAAACATCAGTTTTTTTCTGGAGTTTTCACAGCATTTTAAAATGTAGTTCAGCATGGTTTATGGCACAACTTAATTGAAAGTCATATTATCTTTATGCCTGGCTGAAGTTTTTCCTTTCCAAACAGTTTTTTTGAAAACTGGTTTACTTATAATATGCAAATACTTGCACTTCTATATTGTCACTATTTTTTCTATTCTCTCTATATTTCTATATAATAGAAATTTTAAAATCTTGTGTTTGCATTTGAACTTGTACATATTTTAAAGTTATGTAGTTAAAATTTCTTTGCAGCATTCATAAAAAGACCAGGACAACAATATGGGATGAAATGAATGTAATAGAAATAGCAGTGCTAAATTTCTTTTGTATCCCTGCTTTTGTCTGTAGTGAGGTGCTCAATATAGTGCATAGAATGCATTGTACACATTTTTGCTTCTTTGAAAAATAGTTAATCTCTCTTTTTTGCATAGCAAGTGATTGCTGGAATTGTCAGCAGAGAGAGAACAAAGTTCCACAAAGTTCAATTCTTCAGTGGAGTTATTTGAAGACTAAAATGAAGTTGCCATTGCTAACAAATAAGCTTCAGGACAGGTTTGCAAAATAATTGGCATTTAAAAATATAGTTGTCAGAGCTTTGAACTCTGCTTCTGGAATGCTTCAAGCTCTTCCAACACTTCTTCCTGCTTTGTGTGTTTGGGTTTGTTGGTTGTTTTTTTTTAGTGCATATGTTCTTTTGGTTTTCTAAACCTAGATAATATTGTAAGGGTCTGGAGTAGAAACCAAAGAAAAGGGCAAGTAGTTTGGGGACATTCTATTCCTTTTCTTGGAACTTAAAGCTGTTATGACCCACTGTTCTGGTTTTGTGCTTGCCTGTGTTTAGAAGGGCACTCAGAGGAGGGCCCTGTGTTTCTTGGTAAGACTTAAATGGGCTCAGAGAGCCATCAGGACTGCTAAGCCCATTGAGGCTTTCAATACAATTGGCCAATCCCTTGAAAGGCTCAACCCAGGAACACATAAAAGTGCAAATTTTTGTAGGATGGGTGGCATATGGTCATCTGTGGCAGAGGTGACAGGATCAAATACAGGCTTTTTAAAGTCTGCCCTTTCAGATGACATAATATTACACTTGAAGCTTAGATATAAGAATCCAAAAGTGAGCTTAGGTGCTCCCTAAATTCAAGGGAGATAGGCAGACTGTTACCTTACTGCTTCCGCTTACTGCTTCCACCAGAGCTGTTTCTTAAAGCTGTTTGATTCTTTGCTTCCCAAGGTTATGTTTGACCAAGACTGGTGATAATAATGGTCTAGAACATGATCTATGCTCCTTGGCTGAGTTATTTTCCATCCAACAATTTCAACTGTTCAAGTCAGTAATGAGTATTTGTCTTTCCTGAAGTGTTTCATTGTAATAATAAACACTGCAACTCCAGGAAACCCATATTATGTTGAATTTAATAGAGCCCTCTGTTTCAACATCTTACCTGCTCTTCCATACTTGGTATTTTCTCATCTGAAGAGGGAGCAAGTCACAAAAATATAATGCAAGAGATGATCTCAAGAGGCTTTTACCTCATTTGCCCCTTACACACATTCTGAGGAAACAGAAATATATTTAGACTCTAAGTGATATTTTTTGAAGCTGCTCTTTTTATACTGATTTAGTGACTGAATTTCTTTGCTTTCTCCTGATCATCTTGTTCCTCTTATATAGAAATATATTCACTGAAAATTAAGATTTGCATCTTATTTTCAGAGGTTGTGGAGAATGTAATTGTTACATCTGTAAAATTATCTGTGTGTTTTGAACTGTGATACTATGCACATCTTGTAATGGAGTGCCTTACGAAGGAAATTCTTCCAGAAACTCAGGTCTATTTGGTGTGTATTAAAGCACATCTATACAAGCAGTTAAAGGAAAAGCTGAGGACACATCTGTTTGTCCAGTCAGGTCACTAAGCACACTAAACTTGTAATGTTTGAAGCATGAAAACACTTGTTCAATGGGCATTTCTCTTGTGGGACAGTTAATGTGTTGTGCCACTTGGTAGAGATGGCCTGATATTCAGAAAGATGCTGTGGTTTATCTGCTGCTGGACTCCAACAGTAGTTAGTGAAGTGGTGTCCTTGATTCCTTTATGGTCCTGCCATCTGTTTCAGAACTGGCAAATGTAACTCCAGCCTTTCTGTGGCAGATAGGCTGAAGCTTTGCTTTAATAAGGGCAATTGTTTTCCTTTTTCTTGCATGCAGTTTTGAACTTCTGTGCCAGACTCTCCCCCCTTCAGTTGTGGATAGCCTGGTTGAATACATATTGCCCCCAAATTCAGATCTTGATATTGGACAGAAATATTCTCCATAGATATCTGCCAGTACAGAAGGAGTGGGAAAACAGCTGAACCTTGACTTTGCTCTTCACCATTGATACCCAGCAGTAGAGTCTGTCCTTTTCTGGGCTTTTGGTACCTGTTCTATATTATCTGTGGCTGAAGAGTGACCAGTTTGCTCCTAGCAGCTTGCTGCCTTTTAGTCTTTGAGGTAGCTGGAGTTGAGACTCTTCCAGACAGTGAGGAATTGTATGAGACTTCAGTGTGGGTGGCGTCACTTATGCTTGTAGAAGTGGAAGGCCTTCCAGAAGCTGCTGTNTTCCAGACAGTGAGGAATTGTATGGCAGCAGCCCCATGAGACTTCAGTGTGGGTGGTGTCACTTACACTTGTAGAAGTGGAAGGCCTTGCAGAAGCTGCTGCTACTTTTACCAACCAACATATGATTCATTGTCTTTATTTTCAGTTGTAATTACGAGCTACTTCTTTTCTTCCTGGCTTTAGAGGGTTTGCAAGTCATTTTCTTGGGATTCTCAGCAATGAGTGAGTAGCCATGGTCTGTTTAGACACACCTGATGACCATCATCACTCCCACCATTTAACCTCAGTATTTTCTGACCCAACCTTTCTACTGAAGAGGTCACAAGGTGACCTTTGCTGAAGAGCCTGAAGAACAAATATTGAATGTGCTTCTATGAGTGAAGTCCTGGAGCTCCAGATACACATCTCTCAGCATAATGTATTGCAGCTTTTCACAGTAGGGGAATGGCTTCTTTTTGGCTCAAGAGGAAATACTTTTTCTTTTCTCCTCCCTCTTCCCCTCCCCACCCCATTTCTGCTCTACTCTCCTCTCTACCTTGTACATTAACTTGAAAGCCTTTGCCCAGCAGCTGTCTGGGGCTCTTTGGTGGTCATGTGCTTTTGTTTGCTCTAACCGTGAAGGCTGTTGACTTTATTCCAGGATTTTCTAGTGCCCATTGGCTGAACCGAATTCTTACTTGAAATAGCTGTGAGACTCAGGACTTTCTGTTGCAACTCTTTAAAAGACTGAAGAGTACTTTGAATCACCTCCAGTGAGCCTACCTGTTTGAGACAGAATTGCTGTTCTGAGTGCTAATCTGTCATAGGTTTGGCAGTTAATAAACTGTATCTTAGAGCATACAGGGGAAAATCCTTCCATTGTGTCCACCAGAGAGAACCAAGGATGCAGAACAGCTGCAGCAGGTATTGTGCTCTGAGCTTGGAAAATCAGAATATCTGCTAAAGAGACTGGTTGTTTCATTCTTTGGGGGTTTTGCTTAAGGGAAGTAGTTTTGTAAGAGATCTATTTCTTCTTTGCATGCTTTGTTGTTCTTAGTAGCAAATATGAAAGCTTTAATTTAAGAAGAGGTAAATAGGGCTGAATATGTGTGGCTTGTCATACAGGTTTTAAGACTTGTGTTTTCTCATATTTCCCGTCTTTTAAACTAACAAACCCCCAAAGGTAGAACTCTTCTCATCCTAACATTTTCGTTGCTGTCTTCTAGATATTTTCAAATTTGTTTCTTTTTTGTTTGTTTGCTGGGGTTTTTTTTAAGCTACAGCCAAAAATGAGGAAGGGAGGGAGATGGAGCCAGGTGCATTTCCTTTAGCATTTTCAACCTCTCCCAAGTTCACATAAAAGAGGCAATTTGGCAGCCAGCAGTAAGTTTAGGGGGGCAGGATCCCCAGAGGGAAACAAAGAGAATGTAGAATCAGAATATTTTGGAGTGCCATGAAGAACGTGTACCACTGGTAATATAAGTCTTTTAAATAAAACACTTTCAGCCCTAAAACAGAAGGTGCCCTGTTGGAGCTAAATACAGTATTAAACTGCCTCTGATACTTTACATGCTTTTTAATAAATGCTGAGATGATGTCTGGTTTTTTTATTACTATAATCATACTGTTGACTCATCTTGAGTGTCCTACAGCTGTGCTGTGTTATGGTCTTTGTGGTGATGTACAGGATGCACAGAGACATCAGACATTTCTGATTCAGCCCCTAGCATGTGTAAAGGTTTTGTTTTCCCCTTCTATTAAATACCAGGATCTTATGATGTCGTGAAAGCATGTAGGCCCTTCAGAGGATGGATAACATGCAAACTCAGAGTGTGGTGTCCTACATGCTAGGAATCTGTATGTTATCAGATAGGGGAAAAACCAGCTTTCCTTGGAGCATGGTAGTCTGCATGCTGGGAATTTTGATGTTACAAGATAAGGAAAAAACCCCGGTTCTGTGGGCAGGGCAGCAGCAGGCAGGGGTGCAGGAGATGTGTGGTCTTTGTTCTTGCAGTGTCTAGCTGGGGAGAACGTGGATGTGGTCTCAGGCAGTCAAGACTCTGAGGGTGTCAACCCTCTGATGAGAGTGTGGATCTCTAAAGCCCTGACAGTCAGACTGCTTATGCACCTTGGCTGCTTGGCCACTGCTTTCTGATCTTAAATGGGTCAAGCTTGAAGGGATTAATAAGTGGTATAAACAGTTCTTCCTTAGCTAGGAAGAGCTGCAGTGAGGAAGAGACAAAGACAAAAGGGTGCGCTTGGCCGTGGTGATGAGTGATTGTTACAGTTGCAAGAAAAATGGGGTCAGAGGTTAAGAATTACATGGGGAGAAGAAATATTACAGTAAAAAAAGATCTGGCAAATAATTAATGGCCAGCCTGCTCTTTGGATTTGATTATGCTTGTGTTAGAGGGTTTCATGGCAGAAAGCCACAAAAAGCATGTGTTTTTTTGTGAATAAATACAGCGGTCACTAAAATTAGCAGTTAACGGTAAGTATTTAACTGTAATGACAGTTTTTTTGGCATTTCAGAGTATCACTTGTTGACTCTGTGTTTTAAAAACAGGCAACGAAGCAGAACTCTGTATTTTTCCCAGAAGTAAAATTATATTCTGTGTTGTATATAAATGGGTGTGAAATTGTAAACAGAGCCAATTTATTGATTTTGACATGCTTTATCAGCAAAATTACCTCTTCTGTATTGCAACATCTTGGCAAATTCCAGCTCTGTTGCAGACACTCTTGATGTAGGAGTAGTATCCAAGAATACTGTCTCTTTGTTTATTTCCTCTTGTTTGTTTTTAATGTAAACAACAGAATTAATCTTTAGTTTGTGAATGTTTGTGTTTAGTTTGTGACTGTTAGTCAGTCTCCTTTGCAGGTGTAGCATTACATGAACTAAAAATACATGGATGTGATTACATTCAACAAAATGTTATATTTTTTAAGCTATACTAAAGTTTTCAGCTATATTATGCTACCCTAGTTTTTCTGCATCCACCTTCAAACCTTTTTGTCTTAGCCCTTATGATCTTATGTAATCAACAGTGCTAACAGTTTTTCCGACCTCTTTTTGAGACAAGTAAAGTTCACCATGTGCCTCCTTTTACCAATCAGTCATAATACTTCCTGGTATGAGCTGGAGAGATGCTAGTTTCTTAAGTAATAAAAGCTTCTCATCATGGAGAAGAAAGGGTTTTATTTTGAAGCTCTACTTCCTATATTACTTTTCTTCATAGAATTGACTTTGTTCAAGTTGTGCTTACTAAATAAATAATTCATGGCCTATACAGGTTTTGTTCCCTTCTGGTTTAGATTACATGAGGTAGAAAATTAAATGTAAGTATTGTGTTACTCTTCTGATTATTTTTTATTTTCTGTGCTGTGCGTGTTTTTATGTGTTAAAATGTATTATGCTTTTGGGAAACTGCTGTAGAAAAACTTTCAGGATTTCACACAATAGTTTCACGTTGCAGGCTGTGCAAGTTGCCTGAAACCAGGTATCACCAGTGACACAAAGGGTGGAATCAATAGCCCAGCTGAGTGCCTGTGGGTGAGGAGCAGGGACATGGCCAACAGGGCAGTGATCCTGAGGAGTGTCTCTTACGGACCACTCTGCCAGGATGAAGAGGCAGGTGAAGCATTCTGGAAGCAGCAGAGTGGTGTTTCACCATGGCCTGTTCCTGTGTGAGACTTCAACTTGCTGGATATCTGCGTTCCCAAAAGTGTTTTACTCCTTTTATTGCTCTTTGGAGAGCTAGGTGCTTTAGAGAGTTATCTTTGTGGTCCTGAAAATTGATCTCTGCTGCTGTTGCTTAACAGTTGTTCTCAGCTTTATACCACATCTCACCATATGAAGTCTCTTTTCAGTTCTTCAGCTTTGTGATTCTTAAAACCATAGGAGGTTCCAGACTTTTTGGGTTTATGTTGTGATTTGAGGAGCATATTTTCAATTCCTCTAAACCAGTATTATTTGACATATGGCAAAATATCAGAGTTACCTCTAAAATTTCAGTATTTTGAAGTCATTTTTAGCTAGAACCTTTCCTGGAAATGCCTTTTTTCCACCTTTTTTTGCCATGGCAACAAACTGTATGCGGTTTAAGGGAGACCATCCATCTTGTAAAATATTCTGGTTCTCCAGCCTCATATAGTTGTTTCCACTGTCTACATGTTTGGCTTCCTTAGGTCTAAAGAATGTTACATTTTTATTGATTGTACCTTACAAAGTTTATGTGAAATCTGTTGCAAGGAGTAGGAGAAAAGTGCCTCTGGCTAAATGGGACTGGTAGTCTTTGATACTGGCTAGTTTTGTTTAGTTGTGGGGTGTTTGGATTTTTTAATTTTAACTCTATATATATATTACTAATGAGTGGAAACTTACATATCTTCCTGCCACGTGTGTAAGATCAAACACCATAAAATTCTGTAAATAGGACACAATAGGAACAGATTTATAGAACATAATGGTTAACACTGAGGTCCTGATGTCTGCAATATTATTTATTTGGGCTAGCTGTGATCTGGTCCCATGGACTGAATAGTGACTTCTGGTTTCATTCCTGGATCACACTTTTTAAAGTCTATGTTCATCTGAAATAATTAAGTTTCCATACTGTGCTGTGGAGTGCGAGTTACAGAGGATTATCATGAAAGGCATGCTCCTTGTCCAAACTGAAATAAGAGCTCTGACACACCCTACATCTATCACAATTTAACCTTGGAGCCATGGATCTTTCAGTGTAAATTGAAATTTCTGCTAATTTTAAGTGCTGAGAGTCTGCAGTGTGTATGGCTGTGTCAATGGTGACCACTGTGTACAAACAAGGTTTGCAATATAAAATTCCAACTAATAATAGCTTTTAAGTGTCTCTAGCTTAAAGGGGAAGTGTTTTTTTTACCTACTAACAGTGTTTGACAAATTGCTTAGAAGAAGTAGTTTTGAAATTGTGGTGGGTTGGCTTAAAGGTTTCTGGTCTCACATATAAGCTGTGTGCAATAAGGTGTCACTGTTTTGTGGTTTTTTTTTACTGAGCTCACTATGGAATTGTCTCTAGCAACTTCATGTAATTAATTGCAGGATTATAAATTACTAGAGTTAAGAGAGTGAAGAGCAAAGCTGTTATACTAAAAGTGTACTTGGGTCTGTTTTTACACAAATTTTTAGAAATGTTTTCTGATGCTTGCAGGTGGCACTTCATATTTCATTATGGACCGTTTTGAGGACATATCAGATGGAGAAGTGGATCATGCCTTCTTTGACAGTGACTTGGAGGAAGAGAAAAAGAAAGCTGAAGAAAGTGGTGAATATATAGAGAAAGGAAGTACAAAGGCAGCTCTTGCAGACACTGATGTGGTTTCTGACTCAAAGGATGAAAAGTGTTGTGAGGAGGAAAGTGAAGAAAAGCAGATAGATTTGCAAAAGGATCAATCCCTAGAAAATATCAAGGATCCTGTTGAAGATGCTTCACCTTTGGCAGTTTCTCCAGCTCCAGAGAATGCAGGTACATCGGGAGCAACACCTGCAGCAAATACAGGAGGAGAGGAGATTGTTCCTGCTGGAATTCCTAAAATAGTTAAAGAAGGTGAAGAAGATTACTATACAGATGAAGAAGATAGTAGTGATGATGGCAAAAACCAGAAGGTTAGACCAAAGACAGCTAAGCAACCAAACAACATAAAAAAGGCTAGCAAAAAATATACTATCAGTTCCTCCTCTTCTTCTTCTTCCTCCTCATCCTCCTCCTCATCATCCTCAAGCTCAGACACAGATTGTTCTGACACAGATTCTGATAGCTGTTTATCAGATTCACCTCATTCTTCCCCAAAAAGAAATGCTTGTAGAAATTCTCTTCTGTCTCCAAAACAAAAATTCAAGTCAGCAATGAGATTAGGAGAAGGAAAACCAAAGCTTGGTGATGAGCTGGAAGAGTCTGAAGACACAGTAACTGATGTGACACCTCTGTCAACACCAGACATCAGTCCTATCCAGTCTTTTGAACTTGTAGCATCAAATGATAAGAAACTAAAAGTAAAGAGACAGGAAAATGTGAACCAAGAATTATACGGTAATTTTGGGAATTTAAGTATAACACTAAATGTGCAAAACCAGTGGGGCTGGGAAATTCAATCTTATATCTGTTTTTTTTCATTAGATTCTGAGTTTGATCGCAGATATAGTCGAAAAGTCTTGCATGATGCCATGGACCTGAATCAGCTTCTGAAAGGTGATTTTTAAATTCTTTTTACTAAAATACAACATCTGCCAGTTGTTGAGAACAATTGTGTTCTAACAGAAGTGAGTGGGGTTTTCATATACCATGTGTATTTTAAAACTGGTTGCTGTTTAAGTGGTGTTGATCTAATTCTTTGAGTTCTTCTCTATGTAATAGTAAGACTGCAGTAGAGAAAAGAAACATGCAATGGTTTGCATATACCTAGAAGTAAGATACACAGATGGGGCAAATCTTAAAAAGATAGGCTACATTAATAAATTGGGTAATAAAACTGCACATGCATTTTAAGATGTACTGGACTATGGCACAACTTAATATCTAAATGAAAACATCATTCTGTTGAAAGGCTGGATTATCAACCTCCAAAACTGAAAGACAATCCAAAATTTCATTGCCTTATAAATGGTATTAATACACTTAAACTTCTAGTACCTTTTTTAAAAATTAAACATTTGAAATTCTTGCCTTCCTCCTCCTTCTGCCTTCTAAAATACCATAGGTTGAGTAAGGGTATTTTAAAAAGAAAAATAGCAGATAATCTTTACTAAAACTTGAGTGGTTGCTTTTGGCTAATAAACTTTAAAAATCCTAATAATGAAACCTAAGAAAATTTGCAGTCTCTTCCCCTGCATTCATTGCGCAACTTCATTATGTGGGGTGAGAATGCCCTGGATGATCTTGTGCATATTTTAAGGTCTAAACGGTGCTTTTGCATTTTTCATGGCCCAGAGTTTTCAGTACTAAAATCTGTGTGGTAAAAAAGGCTTGACTCAAGAAATCTGATGTCAGGTGAGGAAAGTCTCTTGGTACAGTCCAAGCTGGGTTTGTTGTGTTGAAGTAAGCTTGGCATGACTAAAACTGCATATGTTGTGTTTCTTCACTTTCCATCTTGCCAGCCTGAGCCTCTAGTGAATAAGGATTTAGAATGTGTTGTATACATGGTTTAAGCTGTCTATAAGTAATAAATGAGGATTTTATTTGTATGGAAATTCTTCTGATGTTGAGAAATGCAACGCTAGCCATCGAGAAAGGTAGAGCTTTTTCTCATTCCTGACCATCGTTGTGCTTCAGCCATTCTTTCCTGCTAGAAACAATCCCAACCAGTTGTCAAAACATCATGTCAGAGGACTTGTTGCTAGGCAATTGAAATTATGATGCCCTATGTCCTTATTTGTTCACTGTTAGCAAGAAGCTATTTAATGACTGGTGATTACCAGTGGATTCATCTCATCCCTAAAACAAATGGGTATTATTGCTCAGAGTAGGTATTCTCAGAGATGAATCTCTGTTGAGGAGAGGAACTTTTTTCCTCAAAACTGAAAAGCAATTCTAAATAACAATAATAAAGATAGAGTAATGAGAAGTAGGATTCATGTGGTCTAGCAGCTAATGTTCTTTATTCATGTGTGTATTACTCCCAAGTGCCTCTCTAAATTGGCAAGCACAACACAGCTTAATTAGTTTGGGCATTTTGAAGTTTAAATGGTGCAGAATTATTAATGGTGGAAAGTAACTAGTCTGGGAAAATAGGAGCTAATCTTATTCTGAGTTATTGCTTGCAGATTTTTTTGTACACATTAGGGGGAAAAAAAAAAAGTCCAAATAATTTTCCTTCACCCCCCAGTCTCCATGAAATGTTCATCAGAACTGCATAGGCATAAACATTGCTTCAAGTGAGAGCACTGCAAGCCTAGACCTGAGTGAATGAAAAAACATTTAAATAATCATGGTTTGTTTTTAGAGTATAATATTCTTCCAGAACTTTATACTGATGAAGCATTTTATTTAATTTTTTTGGTCAAATATGTTTGTAATGTAGCTGTTCCTAAGCATTTACAGCAGTTATACAAGTTTAATTTCCCAAGGTCCCCAGACACTTGCAGAATTTCCATGTGATCTCTTACTGTGTTGTTTCTGTGGTGCACACAGTAATTAATTTTGTACGATTATTCACATTACCAGTGCATACATTTGGGAAGACTGGAATCTCTTGTATTAAAAAAAGAGTTGCAAGAAGAAGAAAAGAAAGAAATTTGTTAAAAGAACAAGTTTTGGACTAGCACAAGAGTTTGGTTATTAGAGGCAGCAAGGTGGTTTGGTCATCTTAAAGCAGAATTAAATTGAAGCATTTAGAAACTGTTGCAGTTAAATATAAAAGTAATTTTTAAAAGTTTTTCTTTTATATGTCCTTTACCTATTTGTGTTCATATTGAAAACTCTTCATTTGTAAGCATTTTAAAAATGGTATTAGACAAAAGTTTATCATACCTTTACAATTCCTGAAGCTGTGCTTGTTCTTGATTAAAGCCAAATTTTCCATTATGCATTTTTAATAAGGTAAAATCTCGTAAATAATATAGTTCTAGTTGGAAATCTCATAGTCTCCCTGCTCTGTATTGCACTTTGTTTTTAGATGGGTATTGCTGATAGCAGGTGTGATTAGAAATTTTTGGGTAGAAAGATATCAGTTGTTTCATGTTGTTATATAGATCTTTGCATGTAATTGTTTTGTGATTCGATGATGTTTCCACTTTGCTATAAACCTTAAAGATATTTCAGAAAATTAATTCTAATGAATTCTAATTAATTAATTCTAAACCCATATTAATAAAGAAAGTCAGAGTTATTTTGTCTGCTGTACTTTTGAGTAATCTGAACACAGAATTATGTAAGGCAATGCAAAGAAATACTGAAGAATTTAGTACTTAGTGTTTTCTTCTCTGTGAAACGGGGTTGATGCCTGCTTATTTTACAGAAGTGTCTGAGAGTTAGTCTGTAAATCCCTGGTATTAGCTATTATTAACTTGAGGAGGTGGTGTGGTGGGGTAAGTAGGGCAATTGGCCACACACTGATGTTCTATCCTTCAAGCTCTTACTGACCTCTGTACTGATAAATCTTTTTGCCTCTTCTTTATGCCTTAGATTTTTAAAATACTCAGAGCTTCCTCTGGGAAAAGCCCTGTAATATAAATATCATTATTATGAAAGTAAAAGCTCTGCGTTTCTGAGTAAAATCTTTTGTGGAAAATTAAATAGCAGCTTCAAGTGAACATGAAGCAATCACTTTTTACTCATTTTTTCATATAATTAGTCACTCAAGAAATAGAACAAGTTTTTGATAACAAACTTTGTTCCCTTTAGGGTTGTGTTATCTGTGTGCCCATTCATGCTGAACTAGTGTATTTGTTAGAAATGCTGCTAAGCAGTATATAAATTTAAATTAGGCTCTACAGTATACACATACCCAAATTGTAGAGTTGAACTAACCATATATGGCTTTTCTGCAGAATTCCGTTTAGTGTGTATGTTCAGAGTTTGAACTAATTTTCTATATGTGTATCTATTCACATCTGAAGTTTTCACAGGCCTAGAAACTCGTGTTGAAGTAAAAGAGCAATTGCTAGTTTATTCTTATATTTAGAGTTTGAAAAGTGATTGAAAAATCTGTGGGATTATGGACAGATACAGGCTTCCCCAACATTCATGAAAAACTTTGTAATTATGGGGGAAAAAAAAGTCAGCACCTGTAAGATATCTTTGTCATGATATCATGAAATAACTAACAGTCCTATTTAAGCATGTTTAAATAGGGGAAATTTTTACCTGAAAAGGACATTCTCCTTTTCTTAAAAAATCCACCAGATCTTGAATTCTCCAAAATCCCTTCTAAAGAGCTCTGTGACCGGCAGTAATGAATGTTCTAGGAAGTAATTTTTTTGAGATAGCACAGGGAAATAGTTTCACTCTTAAACTACTATATATTGATGAAGAACTGTGATTTATTTAATCCTTTTGTACTTTTCAAATGTGATACACATGTGGTAGTGCAGCAGTATAAAATAAAATATCAATCAAGTGTAAGCATTGAAGCAATTCATATTGGGATTGCAAAAGATACACTGAAACATGGATTATTTTGATTTTAGCCTTAATGCAGTTAGGACAGCTGTATCATCCTGTCCTAATGTATTTGACTTGCTAATTATGAGTTGTATTTTCTATAAGATTTGGCCTTTCTCTTTCTGCAAGGTTATTTCAATGCTTAGAAATTGAAAGCAATGAACAGCTTGTTTATGGCTTAAAAAAAAAAGTCAGGTATCTCTCCATGGAAACCAGCTTTCATAGAAATCCTGTGAATACCAGAGAATTTTCTTTTCCTGCTTACCAGCAAATGAGAAGTAGACTGCACAAGTACTGCAAATGCTGCTGATTATTTATCATCTACCCCAAATTATATTCACATTGACAATGAAACTAATGAGTAGTTTAGTTAAATTACTTACTACCCACTGATTGAGTATGTGTATGATAGGTAAATCATTTTTCATTGTTCCCAGACTTACAAACTCTTTAGAAACTTAAATCATAACCTTAAGCTGTGGTGTTATGTTGTCAGTGGCCACTGCAAAAATAATCAGGTAAACCATTCAAACACTTAGATTTTGTGATTAAAGAGTAGTGTGGGTGCATTGATGAGTAAATCATTGAAATAACTATGAAACTCAAACACCTTAGTTATGTCACATGAACTGTGCTACCAGCATTTAATAGCATTTGGAATCTTACTTTTTTTTGCTTATTGATGGTGAATTCTCCATGGTTTTGTGGGCATGTGCTGCCCTCACTTAGACACCTGTTGTCTTTGCCATGAAAGCAGTGTTGCCAGTGAGTGGAAGCTTGCATTCAGTGCATGTTGGACATAGATTCCTGCTGTGGATTACCTAATTTTCTGTTACAGAAAGTGTGTGGAGAAGAGGAATATGGTGGTGTATAAATGGTGCTTTGCAGAGGCAGGTTGGACAGACTGTCAGTCAGGTGACTGGAAGCAGCAGCAACTATTGCTGCTGATTTGAAATTCAGGGATCAGAAGTGCCTCCTGAACCATGGAAAGAATGTCACCTCTGCTTCAGGAAGATCTACAGAAGTTTTCCCCTACAGAAGTTTTTGTGTTGGTTTTTTTGGGGTTTTTTTTTGGTTTTTTTTTGGTGTGGGTTTTTTTTGGTGTTTTTTTGTTTGTTTGTT
>VXBU01019354.1:1714296-1759365 GCA_013400315.1 Bombycilla garrulus | reverse complement strand
TTTTTTTGGTGTTTTTTTGGGGTTTTTTTGCTTTCTAGATTGCTTCAGTGATTTACTTGAACATCATTTAAGGAGTGGTGGTTTCTTCTGCTTGTTTGGTTAGGAACATGTATGCTGTAGTATTAGTGATGCTCTTTTGCTAAAATGATGCAGTATGCCTTGTGCTGTCTCTTTTTTCTACTAAACTTTAGACTCTCCTGTGACACAGTTCCTGTGGAGATCAGTGTTGCATTTGTGTGGTTTAAAAAAAGACTATCTATGCATAGGGTCCAATAAGTTATGATTTGCTTTGCTGTTTGCAGATTAAATTGTTCCTGGACATAGATCTTATCCAAGTAAAACATAAATTAATTAACAGCTTGAAGAACAACAAACCAGGTACTTTTACTGTGTTACCTGATCCAGTGCTTTGGTGTATTTGCAGCACTGTTGCAGCAAAAAGATAGTTGTGAAATTTCAAATGGGTTCTTGGGTCATATAGAAGGCTAATAATAAAAAGATTGTTTGAGGAACTGGAGAGTTTTAGATTGGTATTTTCATTCTATCCCCTTGAAAAAAACACTTGTTGCTGCATGTGTTATATTGGGTCTGAAATTCTGATGCAAAATTAATGAGTCTTCTGTAATTTATCCATCTATCAGTAGATTACTGGGTTTTGGCAGTTGTCTGCTAAGGCTTCACTGAATAACTTCACAACAGAACCTTTGTGGTGTTCTTAATTCTTTCACTGTATTAATAGATTTCTCTTGAGATGTGATAAACTCAATATTATGACTGTTAGCAAGCTCTCAACCTCAAAAGTTGCCAGAAAGCTGTTGGCAGTAGTAAAGTCAGTTTCTACATTAAGAATAAATAAATAATAATGAGGCTAAGAATGAACAACACACTGAAGAAAATGGCATGGAGTCTCTTTCTGCGTTACACAAGTGGGAAAAGCTGTCTTTGTGCCTGCTAGCTTATAGTGAATTAAAAGTCATTGACCAGTGAAGGCATGAGACCTGTATTTCTAATTGAAAAAGTTTTTATCCAGAATGCCATTGCTTTAAATTGATTTTTGACTAGTTGGCACCTTCCACAGAGGCAAAAGAATTGTTGGAAATTAGTGCTGACAGTCATTCAGGAAATGTAAATGTCTCTTGTAATAGACTTCATTGTCAATAGCATTGACTCCACAAGGCTAGATCAAGATTTGAGTTTAACAACTGTTTTTTCCTCTTTTACCCATGAGATGCTATGGATATAAAGCAAAAGGTAAAATTACCTTTCATAGCTCTGTAATAATATAATTATCAGTTACGTAATGTGATATCTTTCTCAGATAGGTATTCAATTTACTTTCTTCTAGCTGTGTTCTGTAGTACTGGCTTTGCTTGTTCCAATAAAGGCATTCTGAAATATTTTCTACTGAGATGTGTGCTGCAGCTTGATGTGAATTGTGCAGCTCTAGTTACTTTCTTTGCATTTCTCTTTGTCCCTTGTAGGCTTATCCAGATGAGTCTGATTACAGGTTTGTCTCCTCCAATGGTGTTGATGGCTATACGAGTTTTACCTTGAGAATAACATACTAAACTGTAGAAATGTTTTTGAAGACATTTATATTGTATTAACTTGTTGGTTGGCACACTTGATCTGCACTGGTTTTTATTGTGTTTTGGTTTTGAGGTGATTTGCATCTGCTCTTGACAAATAAAAGCAGAATTTGCTAATGTGGGCAACCTCACAGAGCTGCCTAGGGGCAGTTCTTGCCTGTATTGGCTAGCATGCTGATATTGCAAGTTTACTAATTTCCAGATGAATTATGAAATTCATGGAGTGTTTGGATTTTGCATTTTGAATGCTGTTCTTAATTTCTCAAAGACAGTAGCAATATTTACTTGGATCAATTCCGAAATAAAATCAGTTGAGATACCGCAAGAAAGACTTATTTTCATTTTGAAGTAATAAAATGCCCTTCATTCTTTAGGGTTTTTTTTTGTTTTTTTTTCACTGTTAGGCTGCCAGGCTGCCTCAGACATCTGCAAACAGATTGCTAATGCAGCAGTGTTTGCTGAGGAAGTATTACTGCCTGCCTGGGTTGGTTGTTTGGTCTTTTTTTCTTTCTGCTTTAGGTACTTGTTTTGCCTGTGTGGGACTTTTAGGGATAAGAGTGAGGGATGTCATCTGAAGGCACTGTGGTATTGGAGAAGTGTGGGGAATGGCACAAGTAAGGCTTTTTTGTCTGTGTCTCAGCTCCAAAAATGTGTTTGATCTTACTGGTATTGCCATTCCTGTACCATGGGTAGTGCAATGGTTTGATGGGGTAACAACCATCAGAGCAAAACTCTTACACAGCAGTTGCCAGAGGACCTGCTGCAGAGCTTTAGGAAGCAAAGGCTTAGAAATAGGTCAACAGCAGAGCAGTGGAACTGTCATAAATATAGCTGGCTCTGGCTAAGAGAGAGCTTTTCCAGTTACCTTTCAATTGTGCACATTGCTGTGTATTTTTAAGTGTTCATTCTTTGTCTTGAAACCTTATTATCATTGATTATTGTTTGCTTACTGTCTTAAATTTCCATGCCCCCGTAATTTTTCTTTTGTTATATGTGCTCACTCATTTCTCTCCATCCATTAAATTGACTTTTCATCATTCCCTTTGCATTTCCTCCACCAACATGATGTAGAATTGCTTTAGGAGTTAAGCATCAACAAAATCACTTCAGGAAGTGCACTTCGTGTCTCTGAGTCAGGCTTCCCCAGTGTCAGTTTTCTGTCTGAAACAGGGTTTCTGTTGTGCCTCACAGCTGAGATGGATGCTTTAGATTAACTTGGGTGAAAAGTTCAAATCTTTTTAATCTGCAAACATCTAAATACTAATTTATGTTTTAATTATTGGTTCTAATTCTTGTTTAGTACTGGGTTCCTGAAGCTGTATTTTCTAATCTGCTGGTCTATTTCACTTTTTGCTATTTTAAAGCTTTCTTACAGTTGGATAAAAAAGAACAAAAACTGGCCATCGATCAGCCATCTAAAGGAATAAGGAAAAATTACTCTTTCACAAATGAGGAAGTAAGACAGATTGATCGGGAAAACCAGAGGTTGCTCAAAGAACTGTCCAGACAGTCGGCAAGGCCAAGGAGAAGCAGCACTTTGAAAATGTCTGTAATGCCGGCTAGATTGTACCACACTGCCCTCAACAGGCAAAAAGAGCAGCAAAGAATTGAAAGAGAAAACCTGGTAAGTTTTGAGTGTGGATGTGCATCCATAAATTGAAAAGGACTGCCTCTTGTCAGATGAGCTGTTGCCAAATACTTTAAAAACTGATGAGGCAGCACATGGACATTTACTGCAGTAAGTCTTCAATAAATCATTTAATTTAAGAGGAACAACTGTTATTGTTAACACTCAAAACACTGGATAGCAGTCTTTCTGCTGCATGACTACTTGTCTCCTAAAAACAGGCTTGCATAAAATAAAACAGTCACTATGATAACATCAAACCCATTATATTTGAAATACAGGTATTACAATGTCAATGTCAGTTTTGGTTTTTGACTCGTAGCTATCTCTGTCTTTGAATATTTGTAGCACTCTGATTGCCCCAGTGTACTGGCAATTACAATAGCTTACTTTACTGGAAAGCAAAAATTCAGACTCATTTGTAGTTCTCAAATAATAGAAAAAAAACTGGTTTGGATAAGATGCTTTTCATAATTGAATTGTAATACATACGTGTAATGACATTTTTGTATGTCCTATGTGTTTATCAGTGTGTTTGAAAAAGACATACAATTATAGTTAAAATAATTGGAAAATGTATACTGGAAGTATTTTATTACTTTTTTACCTTCTGTGTAAGTATGGGCTGCAGTTTCCTTTTCTATATACACAGAGATAGAGATTCAAAATGGAGAAAGTCTGATTGCCCTACTTGAGAAAATCTGTTAGGTTTTCATTCTTCCAGCTTTCAGACATCTGGATTGTTAAAACTTCACAAATTAGAAAACTTTCTCCCCAGCTCCACTAGACTGCAGTTCACTTATGCTTTAAAGTCTGAAGGAATTTAGCACAAGGTTTTGTTATAGATGTGTGATAGTTGTCATTGGCTGGAGGAGAAATGTTTTTAGGCTTTGGTAGGAGGGTGTTGGTGGTGTTTATTTCAAATGCTGAAAACAGGTCTTGCTCTATCACATGAACCTTGTTAATAAGAAGATATTCTTAGGTGATGGGGAGGAAGTGCTGTGCCTCAGGAGGTAACAGTTATATGCTGTACTGCACAACCATTGGTGATTGCAGTAAATGAATGTATAGGTTATTTTAAAATACACTTCTGTTTACTCAAAGCCACAGCCCCTTTCTCTTATGATAGATTGCAGTGTTTGTTCAAGACTGTCTTGCCTTTGCAACTTTTGGATGAAAAATGCAGCAGACCTAAACGCATTGAGTAATTTAATATATTGCTGCTTTAGTACATGTTAGAGATGAATTGTGGTTGCATGAAGGCCGAGAAATAGTATTGTTCATTTTCTTACTCATTTATAGTTTAGTTGTTGTCATCAGCAATGTTTGATATGAGAATTAATGTTAGGACATTATACTAGTTTAGACTGTAAGAGCATTTGGTTTATTCTTTTCCCCAAACTCAAGATGATATATTCTTCTTTTTGGATCAGTGATTCATCAGTGTAGCTCTTCCATTTTGTTTAACTTTACTATCATTTTTTAGTAATTTTATTTATGTTTTTATTCTGTTCGAAGTGTGTGTACACCTAGAGCATCACAATTTTAACATACTGATTTTTATAGCCCTACCTTTTGAGATTATAGATGTTGACATACTTTTCTCTGAGATTGTAAATGAAAGAGCAGCCCTACCCTGCTCATTGATGATTTTTTTTTTAACATTGATAAAAGTATGTGCTTTATGAACCTGTTTTCTTCTCATTAGCAGCTCGCCTCACCTTCATAAATTTAAAGAGGTGGAATTCTGTGGAACTTTCTTATCAATCTTTCTTCTCTTACTTCTTGGGAATCTCTTTTTACATAAGGCCTGAGGGTACTGCATACAGGATATGATGTTTGATACACCTTTGTGAAATGTTTGTTGGAGTTTTGCAAATAGTTCAAGAATAGAAACAACAGTCTCTGCAGGGGTTTAAAGAGTTTTGATGCAGAGATTTTTTTTTTTTTTTTGCTGGTGTTGGCACAGCATTTATAAACAACTTGTCTATGGAAAATGTTCATTTGTTCTACCAGAACATTCCTGGAGTGATGCCTCTACTTACTGTTATCAGAAAGTTTGATTTCTCTTACAAGCATTTAGTATCAGAGATGATGCAGGAAAGTAAGTAAAATTTTAGGAAATTGGAGAGGAATCTGGGTGGTTTCATGCTCCCTAGCTTTGTGAAAAGGTGCCAAGAGGTACAGGAAAAATATGTCAATCCCACAGACTGTGTTAGAAAGAGCAATGACGGAATTAAAAGGTGCACTGCTCTGGTGAGCAGTAGTTTTAAAGTACTGATTAGCAATTTATGGAAAAAGCCCAACTAGCAAAACAGATGACTCCTAAAATTAACGCCAGAACTTTGCACTTGCTGCTTTTGACTGTGCTTTCATAAATAGAACCTACTTTTGGTTGCTTTTCCGAGCTAGCAAGATCAGAGTGTGTCTCTTGCCAATAGAGGATGCTGTTGATTCAGAAAACATCCTAATCTTGTGTTTGAAAATAATGTCAATCCCTCTTCAGTGCAAAGGAACTAAAGTGTGACTGATGTGTTACTTTGTTCCCATGTCTGCATGTATGTGTGTCTATCTGTATTGATACAGTAATCATTTTCACCAGTGTAAATAAGATAGAACTTCATAGACAATGCCATTGAAACTTTTAATGGTTTATTGTGTAATGCCTGGCATGTACAGGTAAGTGTTTGGAGTCCTTGAAATACTCATTTGCAGTCATCACATCATTCTTCTGTCACAACTTAGAAAAAATTCATATCTCTGTGTGATTTTCTAGTGGGTTTTTTCATCATTTTTATTCATTCTGACTAGAATTTAGATGTTAGATGACCTCAGTGAGCTAAGCTGCTATGTTCAGTCAAGTTCCTAGGGAACAGTGACCTTTTGAGTTTACACTGGAATTTCACTGGAAGATCTCAGCGGTTCTGGTAGGGGCAGTTCTCAAACCTCAGCTCAGGAGGGATAAGGGTGTTCCTTTTTTTGGATATTTGGTCTTTCTGTGCATTCCTGCACATTCTTCCTGTACCTCATGCTTTTATGGCTCATTGCACATAAGACTCCATGTTCTTCATTCCCTCACCTCTTACTCCCCAAAAATGCACCCTAAGCCCTAATAGATCCAGCTCTGATCCCAGTTCCAGTATAGTGACTCTTCACACAATTTTTTTAAAAATCACTTATTTTGTTTCTCTGCAAAGGCTTCTTTTTAATTTGGTTTCCTGAGTCCTCTGTGCTGCAGATTCATTATTGCTTCTGGCCACCACTTGCTGCAATCAGTGGCCTTTGCCAGCACAAGGATTCTTCACGGAGACTTTCCCTACTCTTGCAGTCAAAGCTGACTTTGTACTGCTGGAAATCCTGAGTTTCCTTTAGAAATGTATTTCTTGTACTGCCATAAATGAATGTGTATTCGTTTGTCTCCATTTGATTTGATGGTGGAGATGTTCTGACATAGTTGGGTGGGGAGTAAAGGGCAAGGGAGGGACAGTGCTTTTGGCCATCCCCCTACCTGGCTGACACCACTTACAAAGAATATTCCTTTGATCCTGTGCTGCACTGTGCCTGCTCTGCCCACTCTGTTGTGCTGCAGCCAGGGAATTAACTTGTCAGCATAAAAAGAAATAGGAGGAGGGCCACTGGTTCATCAGGGTAGCACCTGAGCACGTTGTACTTTCCTCCCTAGAAGTATTCCATACTGCTTTTTCTCTGCCTTCCCTTTGTCCTGTCCCCAGGAACTAGCCCCAGAGTTAGAGAGCATCACCAGGCCTTGCATCCTGCACTCTTAGGTGGTTGTGGAAAGAATACCAGGTTTGTTCAGTCTCACTGATCTCATCTGTACAGAATGCAGTTGTGAAAGCCAGTGTAGTCTCATGTGTGGTCTTAGGAACTCATAAATACTCATGTTGCATTGTTGACTCCTCAGAAACTCAAACAAACAGAATTTTATATGATATTTTCATTTACTGAGTTCAAAGGTGGTATATGCCAAGCCAAAAGACAAAATGTTGGTAGTTCCTGAAATTAAAAAATGCAGTGCTGAAAAGTTTCCATGGCTTTGTCATAATGGGAAGCTGTCAGGATGTGGGGTTGGCACAAATGTGCATGGCTAATATTCTAGAGTACAAATATAGTATAATTCTGTGATGATAGTATTTAGGCTATAGGGTTTTTGTGGTCAATTTTTATGGTCTTCAAATTCCTGCCCCAGACTTGAGCTTACCATAGCACTGCTATGGTAATTATAATAAGACTGACTAATTGGCATGTTCAAGGAAAATTTTGAACACTTTGCAGACTGCCGAATTTTGTGGCATTTTCTTTTCTGTACTCATAGCCTACTTCCTTGTTGCCAGTCACAAATAAACTTGATAGCTGTTCAGTTAAAAAGACTTTTCTGTAAATTGAGGACCTTCAAGAGTTTTCTGACTGTTAGAGCTCATCAGGTTAGAGCTAGTTAGTGCAACTGGCAATTAAAGAAAATAACAAATACTTGTGTTGATAAGAACAGAAAGCTGCCCTTGAATACAGTTATCTGTTTCCCCCTAGGCTCTGCAAAGGGACAGTGTGATCACTAACATCAGTGACATTAGAGGAGGTGTAATATAAATAAATTTGAACAGCTGTCAAGGCACGCTAGTCAGCTGATTAGGATTCACAGGAGGTGAAACTGAAGCCTTCATACTTTTAAAAAGTAAAGTAAACCAAAGAAAAGTAAAGTTTTTACCCTTCTCTATGAACTCAGTTTAAGAGTGCTACATTTTTAGTGTTTTTTTTCCTTTCTTTTTCAACATAGCTGCAGAAGAGTCTGTATTCATTATGCTTGGGGTTTTCTTCTTTTTCTGACAAAGAGCTTTAGAATTACCTTCAGTGCTCTCCTGATGTGTCCAAAATGGAATTAGCAGATTTTCTTTTGGCCCACTGTATAGCAGCAATTTTTTCCTTGTGTTTGGTTTCTTTGTTCTCAAATTGTTGGTATTTCTGCCATTGATAATATGTATTTTAGTATCTTTATAGATACTAATCTGTGTCCAGATGCCTAGATTTAAAAGGAATTATCCTATTCCTAAAAGGTACCTGTCACTACTTTTCTTTTTTTAATAATTCTACTTCAGCTGTAAACTCAGTATTAAAGTAAAAGAAGATGGGGGAAATATAAGCCAGGGAAGTCTTTTGCCAAGATAAGAGGTCATTAGTGATACAATACTACATGTGTTTTGAGCTCGAATCAAGAGCTCTGAGCACCTACAATGTAATTTAGAGCAACTACTAACATTCCTGCCATTAGTGAATATTCCTCCTTTTTTTATTCCTTAAAATTTGATTTGGAACATATATTTAGTTCCAAACACCTGAGTTATGTTCTGTAATCTGATTCTTTGATTGTTGAGATCAATGATGAAATTTTTTATTTACTTCAGTGATGCAGGATTAAGGCTCCAGAGAGTTGGTACTTCAGAAGAACAAGGAAAGTGTCAGCTTTCTTCAGTTCATTTCTCAACAGGAGAACATAAAGAAATAAGTAGATCTATATGTATGACTGAAAAAAACATTTGTTCAAGGTACTTGTACTGTTGTACTGTTCCTCAGTTAAGGACCTCAAGATACTTACCAAAATACAGGCATAAAAGCAAAAGCAATTTTATTTAAAAGCAATTTTATTTAAACTAGAATGAAGTGGGCATATATATGTATATATGTATATATGTATAAAAAGCCAGTATGTTCAGAATCAAGCTTGAAATTACTTCAGTGTTAAGGTATGCAAATTCTGTGAGGCTGTTACAATTGAGTGCAGACTTGAAACATGCTCGTCTCTCACAGGAAAATCACTTCTACAATTTACCTGATCTATTTGTGATGGAACTGAATTTATTGAGAGCTTCCATTTATAATAGTGAAGGTAAAATAAGCGATCTCTGCAAGACTAAACATATGCAGTTGTATGAGGAGATGTGGATGAAGTTGTGAGAAAAGTGTTGGCTATAACATTCAGAGACAAGTCTACCATTTCATGTTCTGTAACTGGCTTTAGTGAAGAGCTATTTCTAGCTGAAGTCCTTCCTTTGACTTTTGCTTACTTAGGTATTCCTGCTTGACGAAGAACTGGCTGGCACTTGATGCAAGCACTTGTGACATGTTACATCTGAGCCAAAGTCACTTGTCCTTTCTCTCTTGTGCACTCTGTGCCCATGCATAAACTACCAAGAGTTTGTAGATTCCTGTTATAGTTAGACAATGACAACTGACATCCTGTGAATACTATAGTATTTCCCAAGTCACTTCTTGTAAATTTTTTTATTCTTATTAAAAAAAAATATGCATGATCAGATGTGCATTTTAATGGTGATACAGTTTCTTGACCATAGAAGTATACATCTAGAGAATACATCTCATAAGGAGTTATCTTTAGTACTTTGGAGACTTCTTGTAAGCAGTTTGCATTCTCCTGTTGATAGGATGCATGTCAGAACCCGCACCAGCAAAGGTTGTGTCATTGCCTGTTTGCAAACCATCAAATGAATTGAAATTAGCTAGAGGAGGAAATAATTAGATCTATACTAAGGCAACCACCAAAGGTGCACTATACTAAAAATGTGAAGTTGTTAATTGAAAATTGCATATAGCTGGGTATTTCCCCATTTGTCTTTCTAACATGTCCTTTTTTTAGATTATTAAAATGTCTTAAACCAGTAAATTCTGTTTCAAGTAGAAATAATTATGCAGAATAGGAAATTGTATCTTTAAAATACTATGTAAGTAGTTATTCCAATATATCACTTGCCACATGATTTCCAGGGCTGATTTCAACAAGAGGCAATTATGTCTGTATCTATAATTTCAACTAGAATCTCTTAAAATTTGATTATGGATAAAATGAAGTCTTGTAGATGTTTGTGCTTTCCTTTTGAAATTAATTTCACAGAATTGGGGTCAGTAATTCTCTCTGGGCTTCATATAGGGCAATATAAAGTGGTCTGTTTGCAAAACAAAGATTTAAAAAAAAACAACTCCAAACTTTCATTCTTCTGGAAATTAAGAACGGAGGACTAACCAAAGGTAGGATTAGAATAGTGGAACCATTTCTTCACTACCTTTGGTAGATGTATTGTTTCAAATACAAATAGATGCATTGTTTCAAATTGCCATAAGGCACAGAGAACTATGAGGTACTGAAGATGAACTCAGTGTAGAACTGATGATGTGCAAGGGATAGTTACAGCTTGTGTCATAACACTGAGAAAAGAAATAAACAGCAGAGTAGCTATGCTGCTCACCAGTGGAGGAGTTCCTGTTGTGTACTGCTAAAAATTTGGTTGGTTTTTTTTCAGTTAAAATAAGAACAAATTTGTGACTGTTGGATTTGCAGCATCTTGTTCATTCTTTGTCTTTGTTGGTGATGTTTTTCTTCAATATTAAGGCTTTCCTGAAAAGACTGGAAGCAGTGAAACCAACAGCTGGTATGAAGCGTTCTGAACAGCTGAGGGACTATCACCGCCACATGAGCTACCTGACTTCTTCGCCTTCTGTAAGGAGGGGTAAATCTTCTTTCAGCCAGCTTAGTCCTCCAAGTAAGTACTTTGAAGTTGCAGATTTTTGCATTTCTTTGCACATGTTTATCTCTTTATAATTCAGAATTGTGAAGCACCTACTGTTAAGAATAGCAAATATGTTCTTTGTCGTCTTTAGATTGATCCTTTATCAAATGGAGGTCCTCAAAATGATTTTTCTAGTCACCAAAAATAATTACTGTAGGCATTGTTTTGTTGCCACCTTAAATTTCTAATAAATGGTCTTGTCAATCATCTTTTCAAAGAAGAAAAAAATCCCTGTAGTAAAGTGTTTCTCATTTTGCCAGTACCTTTTATTGAAAGAAGAAAGGGGGAAAACCAAACCAAAAGCCTCAAAATAACATCAATGAACGTTCAAATTCTCATTCAAAAAAGTGAGATGTGCTGATAGTAACCTTATTTTTCTCAGAAACTCAGTGTGAAAGATTTGGAAGTAAACAATGTGTCTCTATAGAACCATATTTGTCAGGTTAAAGAACCAAAGGCTTGATTTTTTTTTCCTGATCATTTGTAAACAACTCATAACCAACTGTTTTGGGGTTTTATCCAATTTATTGTGATTTGGTTTGGTTTATTTGGTTTCTTCTGAGAACTAGGGTAATGGCTGTTGTAGTACTAACACAGCATGAAGTTTTCTGTTGTGCTGAGCATAAGCATTGTCCCTTTGTGTGTTAACAGGAGGATCACCCACTGTAGAAAGCACACTGAACCAGAGGAATGAAAGGCCCATGTCTGATTCAGCCAGTGGGGCATTACAGAGACCGAAATCTACGAATGTTCGTGCTGCCTGGTTATAAGTGTGTTCTTTGCCTCACGTACCAAGATGAAACTCAAACTTCTATTTTTAGTGCTTTTGTAAATTCTACGTGCAAAAATATTTTCTGCATTGTTCAGTGATTAAAATGCATTGCATTTAGAGTAATTGCTTATAAAATGGTCTTAAAATGGTATAAAACACTACTGTCAGTGTTGTCCGTGACAGGAAGAACTTATGAAAGAGAAGGAGGTATTTAAATGGACAAGTTAAATAGAAATTTAACTGTTATTTTCATCTCAGATCATAAGTGGAATTTGTATCCATAACATGGAAGGACAGAATGGCTGCACTACAGGTGCAAAATGTAAATAAAATTTTTTAAATATTAATACTTTAAAATAATGCATTAAACTTAAAAGCATATGCTTAATTCCTGGATTGTCCTTGCTTTACATCCTGGCCTTACAGCCTTCTGAATTTTGTGGTTCTTGTGACTGAAAGAATCTTTAACAGCAGTATAAAGAGGTGAAAAGCAGATTGTGTATTCCTCCACGGTGAGTAGAATACTGAGGTGCAGAATGTGATGTTTTGCCACTGTTATGTTCAGCACCTGGAGTGTGTTTTGTATGCAAGGCTGTATCTCTTCCAGATCAGAAGGATTTTGGAGGTTGTACTGGATTTTGGAATACATACTGGGATCTTTGTGTAGGAAAGAAGCATCTGCTACTATCTGAACAACAATAAAGACTGAAGTACTTTCAGATTTAGTGTAAACAAGAGTAAGTTCTGGTTACTTCTCAAACTAGAGAATGCTGTTAAGTAAGGGAAATAGTTCATGGCCCTGCTTTGTGGATGTGTGCTCTTCTCAGTGGGGAGATGTAAACTTGAGCTGCAGGAAACATCTTGAACATTGATTTTTAGTGACTACTAACCAGGATTTAGGGGGAAAAAAAAGACAGTAGAAAACAAAGTCTTGATACTTTTCTTGACCTGTTTTTAAATGTCATGTTTATCTAATATTTGTAGTAATGTCAGATAAACTCCAACAGCAACGTCCATTTACAAGAGGAGTAAAACTTAATGGTATTGGTAATCACAATAGTAAGTGGTGTGGTTTATTTCTGTACATAAAGGCAAACTTTCAGTGAGCTTGTTTTGTAAGACTGTAGCCTTATAAAGAGCACAAATTGTGATGCCACTGTGGGGGGATACTGCTGAAACTTTGTTTGCTTCCCAGGAAGGAAGTTGCTGTGTTACGGATAAAGAAAATGAGCTGTATTTGGTAATGCTGGGTCTTTTGACATGAAAAGTGTATTATTCTTTGCTAGTGCTTGCATGAGGCCTTAGGCTTTCAGGTATTCTGCATTGTAACACACTTTTTACTCTGTCCTTGTGATTGTTTGGCAGAGCTTCTTCACTTGGTGACCCGCAGATCAAATTTAGCTGTTTGACAATACTTGGAACTTTTAACTTTAAGCAGCATTGTGGCAAACAGATTTGTATTGCAGTTGTTATTCATGGTTACGAACTGTTTAACAATTTCTTTGTATAGTGCTGCTGTATTTATTTCTGTTACTGTGCTAATTAATATTATTCTCTATTTAAAGGTTTTTGTCCTTGAATGTGAATATCGGAGTAACAGTTTAAATACTTCTGAATGTTCATATAATTTTTTTTGTGAAGAAACTCACACAATGAGTTACTTTTAATTGCTTCATCTTATTTAACTTTGGTATGAAAGACTGTCAGTTTTGTATGTCATTTGTAAATCAGAAGAAATAAAATATTTAACATGAATTGTCATTGCAGTGGCTTCTTGGAGATTTTTATAATTGGTATTAAGGTGCAAAGTCAGTTGAATAGCTTGGTACTTAGAAAACCAGAAAAAAATGCAGGTTTTCCATTGCTCAAGTGTTGGATGGAAGGGAATAATGGTTTCCTCACTGGCTTCAGTTTGCCTGTGACCAGCTCTGGCAAAGGTAGAAAAGTAGTATCAATTGATTGTGACAATGGAAGTGCAATTGCACACCAGCTGCAAAGCCTTCTAATTTCCAGCCTCTCAGAGCTGATGGCTGCAGTTTAGGTTACTCTTTCAGCAGGTGTTATGCTGAGTTCCACACACTCAGGGCTAATTAATTCATTGACAGTTTTAAACTCCAGTCACACTTGTGCATTGGCTTTTAAGCAGAAACAAGCCATTTACCTGTGTTTTCCATATGCTTCATTTCATGTATTTTCTCTTAGCCCAGTGGCATCTTCCTGCATTGATGCTCCTTACTCTCCTTTTTAACAGTCCTTAGTCTCTCTGTTTTGCCTTCTTCTCTGAAATGCAACTTCCTTTATTTACACTTATTTGAAGTTTCTTTGCTTCCTCCTAATTATCTTATTCAGATACACATTTCCCCCAAGGTTTTGCACCTCTGTCTATTACAGGGTCTCTTTGTAGCCAACTTAGATCTTCCCTAGCACATCCAAATGCCAATTGCAGCCTTAGCAGTGAGCTAAATGAGAACTGGATAGCTGGTCTGTGTTAGCAGGCTTCACATATGAAACCATTAGGAAAATGCAGAGGAAGGAGAAAGAGAAGGAGCAGAAATTGGCATAGTTTTTAAGGAAAACTAATGCACCTTGAAAGCCAGTAGAAATGTTCATATACTTATGGTTTGATAGATTGCAACCCTGGTTATTTACTATGGGAAAGAAAACAGACCAGGTATCTAGAAAAGCAAGTATTTAAGAGAGCAACCATGAAAAAGGAAGATGAAACAATCAGGCCCAGTTTTGTTAAAAAAAAATTAATCTGTATTTGGTTAAGTTAAAAAGTCTGTCATTTTTGAGACCAGTATTTCCCAAATGCTTTTTTTTCAAGTGGATAGAAGTTGATTCCAGACACTGGTTAGTGGCTGGTACGTGCCCTCAGCAAGAACAGAGCTGCTGCTCTGAATCTGTGGCAGATAACCAGAGCCTCTCATGCTAAGTGACAGTGAGCTCAGACTTACCTGCATCTGACAAATGTTTCAAATACAGGCATACAGATGAAGTAGTAAAAGATGAAGGTGAGCTAAAAGTTTATGCGATTATTACTTGTTTAGTCTTACCCCTTTGGCCAGATTGCCCAGAAAAGCTGGGGACACCCCAACATGGAAGTGTCTGAGGCCAGGACCTGAGTGTAGCAGTGTTCCTGCCCACAGCAGGGGGGCTGGATCTAGATGGACTCTAAGGGCTCTTCCAACACAAGCTATGCTCTGGCTCCATGGTTTTAGTCCTAAGGGGATACATTGCAAATGCTTGTCTATATGTAGTCCAGCTGAACAACTGCAATGGCCACACCTCACTTTCCCTCCTTGGCCTAATCACAGAGCCTGTTCTTCCATGCATTCACAACCCTGCAGCACCTGAAGTTTAAAAAGTGTATTGAGCATGTTCTGATCTCACTGGTAATTAATAGGGTAAGGTGTTCATAATGGTTCAACATATGGTTATTTTAATAACTCTTGAGTATTCAATTCTAGAGCGATTTTTTTCAAGTAAAATAAGCAGTAATAACTTCACTAACTTCACTATTCAATGAGGAGATGCTTTAAAGTTGAGGGTAATATAAACAAATTATACAAGCAGCTAAGACTAGGTGGAAGCTTATCTCTAAGATCTCTGGGTGCAGGAGGCTTAAACTGAATCCACTTGGTTTTGCAGTTGTAGAATTACCAGTAACCTCAATAATTTCACCTACCTAAAGCTCTGTTGAAAAACTTTCAAGAGACAGCCACTAACAGTGTCCTGATTAGCACATCACCTTGGAGGACATGCTTGTAATGTGTTCAGTGTACTGAAAACAACAGGAAAAAGTTCATTAATATATTAATTTATTTCATTTCAGTTTTTAGTTCAATTGAACATCAGAGCAGACAACTTTTTCCTTTGTGACAATACAGGGAATTTTTGATACACTGTATTTCCATATTTCACCAAGTATGTCTGAAAAATCAGATTATGTTTTCAAGCATATTACTGTATAGTTTGTCAGGGAAGAGGCTGCAGTTAGGAACTCAGCCTGGTGCTTTAGTATAGTTTATTACTTCAGACATACTTTTCACTTAATATTATATTAAAAAATAGAGCTTTAGAAGAAAACATGATTTAAATTCATGTTATGTCATCACAGTGTTGGGTAGCTAGAGACATTACTTAGTATAATAAATATTTATGACAATCTATTAAGAATTCACAATATTAGATTTTAGACTAGACCATTTATATTTTGTCTTTAGACAAAATCTATTACCTGCAATTTGAAGTATAATATATACACAGGTTCCAATACAAATCGTGGAGGAATTCTCATAGAAAATGTAACTGTGATGTTGTGGACATTTTTTAAATTAATACATTCTTATCTCCGCCAGATATCTTACTCAAATTTTATTCTGTTTCCCTAGGAAATATTTTGTTGTCCATTACATCACAAGTTTGTATTTTTAAAAAAGTTGATTGAGAACAATTGAACTACTGCATTATGGTGTTAAGTTTTACACATACTTCTTGATTTCATCATAAAGTACTAATACAAAAGCTCCGCCCATGCCTCTCAACACATTCGACCAGGCACCTTTGAAGAACGCTTTGGATCCTTCATCTTTAGCTATCTTCCTCCAACAATCAATTGTGCCCTTATACATAATATCAGCTGTGGAAACAAACATAAAGGTTAGAAGGCTTGAAGTCGTACAGCAAGTATGTTTCAACTGTTGTATCTTTAAAACAAGGAATAAGCAAAGTACAGCTGAGGATTTAAAATACAGTAATCAATTAACAAAAATTAATTCTCCATAGGAAATCAAGTAATTTCTCAGTCCTTTAGATCAACGGGATGGAAATAACCAGCAATGTGCTCCCCATAGGTTTTTTTAAGGACTCCAGTGAGAAGATTATTAAATTTTGTATGACAAAAATAAATAAATAAATAAAAATAAAAGAAGACCCAGTATCTCTTGATGAAGAGAAATTTTCTGCAGGCAGAGTACCGGAATAACACTTATTCTTACCTCCCTTTCGGCCAGACTGCATCATCATCCTACGTCGCACAGTATCAAAAGGATAAGAAACCAGCCCTGCCACTGCAGTGACACTCTGGGCAATCATCCAGCTCACTACGATGTGCACATTCTTTGGATCAGGCAACATACCTGTCATCAAGAACAAATGAACGGAATCAGTACAGAGGGAAAGGTGGCTGTGGAAGGAAAAATCACCCACCAACCCCGGAGTCAATCCAAACCCAAGGTGTGTCAGAGCAGCAAGTACAGGGAGGCAGGAATGCATGTGAGAAACACCTGTGCACATTCTAGCACTGCACTCAACTGGTGCTGAGCCAAGCCCTGCTTGTCCTTGTACTGCCAAGTGCCCTAGAGTGCCTCTACTGAACGGATCTTCCCTTGCAGTCACTCCTCCACGCACTTCTTACCCTTGGCCGTGTCGTATACCCCAAAATAGGCTGCTCTGTAAATGATGATGCCCTGGACAGACACACTGAATCCTTGGTACAGGCCCCTCAAGCCATCGGACTTAAAGATCTTGACAATGCAGTCGCCCAGGCCAGAGAACTCCCTCTCGGCGGCTCCTTTGCCTACATCAGCCGCCAGCCGGGTCCTGGCGAAATCCAGCGGGTAGACGAAGCAGAGGGAGGTGGCTCCCGCCGCACCCCCGGACGCAAGGTTCCCCGCGAAGTAGCGCCAGAACTGCTTGTGCCTGTCCACGCCGCCCAGGAAGATCTGCTTGTACTTGTCCTTGAAGGCGAAGTTAAGGGCCTGGGTGGGGAAGTACCGGATGACATTGGCCAAGTTGCCTCTCCAGAAGGAGGCGATGCCCTGCTCCTTGGGGATGCGGACTATGCAGTCCACGATGCCCTTGTACTGCTTATCGGCCGTGATCTGTTTGCTGGCATGCTGGACCTGCAGGGAGGAGAAGGAGGAGGACGGCACGGTGAGAGACGGGCGCCGCAGGGGTGACCCCGCACGCTGAAGGGCACGGACGGCGCCGGCCCTGCTCCCGCCACCCTTGAGGCGGTGCTGAACGTCCCGGGCAGCTCCCGCGTAACCGGAGCCGGCCGAGCTCTTTCCCATATTTAGTCACGCCGGGCAGCACCACCTGCGGCGCGGCACCACCGCCCCCCCCCGTCGCCCCCTTACCTGCAGCAGCAACTTCACTCTCTCGATGGGGGCGACAGCCGTCTTGGAGACGGCGGCGGCGATCCCGCCGGCCAGAAAGTCCTTGACGAAGCTGAGCGCTTGGTCACCCATGCCGCGAGCCGGTCCGACAGCCCCGCCCGGAGAGAGGCAACGAGCGGACACTTCCCCACCCCGCCGGACAAATGTCCCCGCGGCCCGCGCCGCGCCGCTTATAGCCCGCGGCCTCTCGCGATAGGAGGAGGCGCCCCCCCGGGCCGCGGGCATTGGCTGCACCGCGCCGGGCCCGCCCCGCCATGTTCCCCCGAGCGGCGGCCGCGAGGGACGCGCGGCCCGGGACGTTTAAAGGGCAAATTAAAGTTATCTGGTGCCTGCTGGGGAACGCGGTGTCGGAGCATGTGCCCGCTGTATTTATAGCTCCCGGGAGGCAGCGGAGGGAACATGGGGAGCTGGCAGGAGCGCTTGAGGCCGCGTTAACCGTTCCGTGCGGGCGAGAGGCGGCGGCTGAGGGCTAAAAGCCTGGCCGGAGCGGTGTGAGAGTGCGACCGGCCAGCTGAGAGCGCTTTCAGCCTTGCCCTCGTGTGCGTGGATTCAGGGAGAGGGGGGCGACGTGGATGTCGTGCCCAGGAGCAAAGCTCCCCAGGGATGTCCTGCCAGCCTGGAAGGCGGTGCAGTGTTCATATCATAGGCGTCAGTGACCCGGACCGGACCTCCCTTGAGTTACGGTCAGAGAGCTGCTCCTTGCTGTACGCACTGTGTGGAGCTTGCAGGCACCGAGGTCTTTAAATGCCCCGGCATGCTCTGGGACTCGGCTTTCCCGAGGAGGAGACAGCGTGCCTTGCTGCACTGTACTCTCATTTCACCCCTGCAAGGTCAGACCCTCGCAAGACCCAGAGGCAATCCCCTCTTCAGAGAGAGAGAGAGAGGGAGGGAAGGAAGGGAGGAGACCGTGGGAAGCACATGCCCAGGCATGCCGAAGTACTTGACTCGCACCCAGAAAATATTAAAGAAAGAAAAGGCTGTAGTGAAGCTCTGCCTTCATGCAGCATCTGGTTCTTAGAAAAATGTTTGAGTCCCAAATGAAAATTAAATGGCTCCCCCATTAGTTTCTCATCCCTGGTGTTTCTTATCTGTTCTTTCTGGCTGACCCCCATAACAAAGCAGGAGCGTATGATTCATTGTTGGGTGTCTAAGTTGTGTGGAGTAGTTATGTACAAGGCAATGCAGCAAGGTACAGATGCATACCAAGGACAGAAAAATGTTATACCGAGGAACTCGTAAGGGTCTCTTGATTTCGTATCAGTAATGAAGATAGAATTCACCTTATTGTAGATGCTAAAATCTTGGCTGTCCCACAAAGAGACATTCTTGACAGGGCAGTGCACCTCTTCTCACCAGTGTGTTTGTTAGCTTGAGTCAATGGGATGGTACATTTGATCCCCTGTGTCTCTTGCCCTCTGCTGCTCTTAGGTCTGTTGAGGTCTCTTCTCACGAGCCTCAAGTCTGAGAAGTGGATGTCAGCTGTCATTTCCAGAAGCACTCTTTCCAGAAGCACTCGGCTTCCTGAGAAGATGGAGCCTTTCCCCAGCTTCTAAGAAAGGGGAAGAGAGCTCCCCCCAAAGAGATATTTCCCCAAGCAGGGACCAAAAGCTGGTGCACAGGGAAGTCTAGGGGATCCCTAGAATTAGACTGTGAGTTGAAGGGAGTTTTATTTAACGTATGTGGCTGCCTGCTGCCATTGACCTTTCCTTTTTTCCCCCTCAGGTGTGGTGTCTCTTCTTTTCATGGGAAAGCAAACACCCCTTTAACCTCTCGAGGCTTCTGCTGCTGGTTTCACACAGACCCCCAGGACAGTGATGTTAACCCTGCTGACTGGTGTATGGTGAGTGGGAGATGAGAGAGGAAGGGCAATGGAGGGCCCTGCCTAAAAGGATTGTTTGCCAGCCCCTTCCCCATCATCTTTGATTTAGATTGGTGAGGGTGGGGGGGTTAATTATTTTTTTCATTTAAATTGTTGAGAGTTTTTAAATGACATTTTAATAAAGTCTTTATCACAAAAATTCCAGTTAGTTTTTTCAGTTATTGTTGCGTATCATCATCACATCTACAGAGATTTTGATCTGGTGTTTTTGTAGCACTAGTATTGTTTACCCATAACTGCCAGTATTTAAAGAAAGGACTGTATAGCAAATGATTTGCCACTTTTTCTGCTTCTGCTCTCCCTTCTCGGAGCCCAGATAACCATTTCCAGGAGAGACTTTGATTCCAAACAGTTTTAACAGGGCTGGACAAGGACGTGTGTTGGCTGCTTTGAGAATTATTCTTCATTTGATTGATTTTTGCTCCAAATGCCTGATTTGGATCTTTTATGATAATAAGGGCAGTTTGCTAATTAGTGTAGATGTTCAAACATATCAAACATAAGGAATACTGCTCACTCCACCAGTACCTTGAGCACAAGCATTTCCAGCACTAGCTGGAAATGTCATTAAAAGAAGCTAAAGAACCTTTGGCTTTTCATACAGTTACTTGGTGTTTGTTATTCAATATTCTGATACTTTCCTTAAAAAATGGTGCAGTGGTTTGGATTTGCTAATTTTAATTTTCTTAATTTTTATTCTGAGATAGGATTAGGAGCAAAAATAAGGCAGGTCTAAAATTTAAAAGGTGTAAAGAAAACCTTTATTAATAAGTCTAAAAGAATAACATGATTTAGAATGAAATTTATAGATTATTTTTCCTCCCCTTTCCCAGTCCTAATTAATGCTAAATCAGCACAAATAGTTAAAACAGCTCTGAAAATGCAATCTCTCTGAATTGTTGAAAGCAATCTTTGAAGCTTCATCTTCCTTAGATCTTTGCAGCTTTGGATGGATTATTTTTCTTTCCAGGCTGAATTTGTGGGTGCTCTGCACTGCTTACATAGCACAAAGACCCTGCATTTTGTTCTTAAAAATTCTGAGCTAAAAATAACGTAGATCTACATTTTTGAGAGAGATTAGTGACAGACTGCATTGTGTTTTGGTGTGTGACACTACAGGAGATGAACTTTTCCAAAGTAGTGCATACCCTTGTTTACTTACAGAGCCAAGACACTGGGAACCTAGCCCTGAGGCTAGGCCAGACACAAAATAAAAAAGCTTTTCATCAAAAGTCAGCAGGCCAAGCCTGATGGCAGACACAAGGGGGAGCACAAGGAATCAGTCAGAACATCCTGCCTCCCAGCCTAGACTGTGGTCAGTGTATTGGGAAGATGCCAAGAGGAAATATGTTGGTTTTTCTCAGGAGCAATCTGTGGGGTTCTTCTCATTTTTAAGACTGATGCAGACTTGTAGTGAGGAAGAGGAGAGCAAGAGAGCCAGAACAGAGCTAATTGAGGTTAAGAGTTGAAGAGGAATTATGAGGTTGGTGATGACAAAGACGATCAAGAAGAAGAAAGTAGTGTGAGCTTTGGGCCTGTTTTGTGCAGGTATCAAGAGTTGTTTTAGCTGGGTGTTGATGTTACCTGTCTGAGGAGCCTACATTGAGCTGGAGAGAGGGAAAATTGGACAGTGAGTGTAAGCAGCACACTGGGAAGGGATAGTGCTGGAAATAGCAGTAAGAGTCGACATAAGGTGTGTTTGTTTATTAGAGCACATCTGTAATGTGAGGGTGAGGAGCTGGAGGATGGTCTGCACTTCTGAAGAAAACTGAGGGAGTGGATAAAAATTAACATGAAACTGATCAGGAGTTCTGTTGTAACAAGACAAGCATAGGACACAGAAGTAGGAGGGAAAAAATACCTAACCTGTGACACAAGGAATAAACTTGTAGGAAGTGAGCATATTAATATTTCCATGGGAAAGGATTTGTGCAGAAGATGTTCAGGAAGGGAGCACTTGAAAAGTGCAGGTCTTCATTTAACTTGAAAAAGTAGGAAGAAAATTTATAGGGATGGCACAACAGGAAGGAGAGACAATTAAATGGTTGTGGATGAAGTAAACCTGATCACAGATCAGCCAGGAATTTGAAGCTGAAGGCAGAGTGAGTTATGTGTTTGGCAATCATACTTCATAAGGCATTAGATGGTGTGGAGAGTAAGAAACAGAGCAAGTCTGCAATCAATTTGTGATAGAAAAGAAAGATAAAGAAGGAGGAAGTGGGCTGAGATGGGATCTTCTCAATCTGATGAGATGAAAATAATGGAAAGAGCAGTGAGAGGATATGAGGAAGGACGTGGCAGGCAAGGGAAAAGATCAGAGAGGAAGGATGGGATACCAGAGATCAGGAAGAAAGCAGTTCTTGCTGCAGACCATGAAAAAAGAATGGCTGCTTAAGGGAGCAGAACACTGAGTGAGAGATGCCAGGGAAATGAGTGGCCAAGACAAGGAGACATACAGGTGACTGCTACAGGGTGCCACCAAGGAAGCTTGGAAGCTTCCTGAGGATGAGTGTGAGAAGTTGTGAAGAAGGGAAGTCAGTAGTAATCACCTTTGGCTGATCAGGAGGAGCTGGCTGGCTGGCAGTTCTTCAGAGGGGAAAAGAGCTGAGATACTACTCCAAAGCAGACAAAATGTGATGGGGATGGTGAGGGTAGCCTCAGTGTGAGAGTAAGGGGTGGGATGGGATGGAGAGAATGAAGGTCTCTGTAAGAGACTGAATCTGCAGAGTCAGGCAAGGGCATCCAGAATGTGTGAACACTTTAACAGGCCTGTGGGAAGTATTTAAAGTGCATCTCCCAGCTGCAGCAAGGGAAGAGAAGAAAGGGGAGTGGAGCAGGCAGAAGGACAGAACAGGAATACAAGAAGGGCCAATTGAGCAATGGTGAAGTTTTGAGAGTGTAGATAGAGAAGTGTAGGTGTGGGTAATAGCACCAAGGAGGCAGAGGAAGGGGAAGGGCTCATTGCCTCAGGTAGATTGTTTAAGAAATAAGAAGCAGCAGCTGAAGGAATAAAAAGGGAGAGAGGAAACCAGGCTAGGTAGGGAGGGAAAACTAGAGGAGTACAGAAATAAGTTGCAGCAAGAGAGCATGTGAGAGATGTGGAGAAATATCCCAGAAGCAAGGTTAACCAAGACAGACAGTCTCCCTAGTCTGCAGGGACTGGTTTCCTCTTGTGCATATCTGTGGCCAGGCATGTTATAGTCCTGACATTCCCTGTTGACTGAACTAATAATGAAAGTGTATGTGTTAACTGGATGTCTTCTACCACATTAAACATTGCCCTGGTGAAAGCAACTAACCTAAGGTTAATATGTTTTTTCAATTTTCAATGCTTTGCTGACTTCACTAGTGGCCACTCTGAGGCACTGGAGGAGGCAAAGATCGCTGGGAAAGAGTGGGGTATGAGGAACTAGGGAAAAAAACCCAAACAAATCAAGCATCAGTACTGCAGGATTTGGTTCTTCATCAGAGATATGTTCATTTCACACAGATTTCATGTCCCTAGAGCAAACAGAACTAAACCAGAAACTATCTGGTACTCAAATCAGACAAGCATTAATTTTTGCTACTCTAGTTGTTTGAAGAATTGCAGTCTTCACTTCACAGTCTTGACTCTGAAATTAATTTCACTTCTCTATAGGACTGTTCAGTAAATACTTGGTATGCTGTAGACAGAATAACAGTATTGCTAGGATGCAAAACTCCAGTGGTTTTTCCTCATAGGTCTCAATATACCTTGAGAACAGAAGTAATCTTTTATGTCACAGGTGTGCATTTCAGTGGATAATTAATGGATTCTACAGGCTGTCATAAACATTTACAGTACTATTGATTGATTATTAATGCAGTCATGACCCAAACATAACAGTACACATTACAGATCTTGGTAAACTCATTAAGCTGAGGTATTTTGGACAGTTTGCAAGCCGTGTATATAAGCAAATAAATGACTTGTTAGACTCCATAATAGTTAATTTACTGTTTACTAGCTCTTCTTTGGTAAATATATTTTGATATATATTTTTTTGAGCATAACTCATTATCCTCAGACTGCATTTTGGAAGAAAAGACAAAGAAAAATGAAGTGACTTTCTCAAGGTCATTTTGTCAGTGTGTGGTAGAGCAAGGCATGAATAGAGCTTTCCAAGTTTTGCCAGATCTCTTTTGCACATGCCATTTTATATATATGCAATAATATTAAAAGTCAAGATTATATTTGTTCCAATAATATCATTCAAGCTTATTCAGTACAAGTAAAAAGCAAAATTTGAAAGCCTACTTTGCAGCTGAAAGGAATGTTGTACTTTTTCTTTTGGTGTAGTTCTCTGCAGAAAATAATTTCTTTAGTAATTTCCAAACATGCTTCATGACATGGTGGAACATATATCCCTTCTTGGATTCAGTGATTTTCAGCTTTTGTGCTTCCAGGAAAAAACAAAAAAACAAACATGCTGAGAGGATCACTGATGTTTATATATTCATTATTTTTTAAAATTCTAGTTGAAACTAATTTTGCATGGAAGAAATGAGGTCTGGAGAGTGCTGTGCTTTATGCAAAAACTGTGACTTTCAGAGCAAGTTTTGCCTCTCAAGACAAGTCTGTACTTCCAGGGTCCTAATTGTTATATTTCATAGACAATTGAGGCTTTATTTTCTTGCTTACTACCTTGAAATGTCCTATTTGCTATCATTTTTTGTCTTATTTTCCTGAGACAGAAGTTGTGCTAAGAGATAATTAGCACTGTGACTGCCTGGGCAGGTGTGTGATCAGAGCAAAGCCAAGCTGTGGCTGAAGCCCTCTGCATTTTCCACAAGACACTCTTGCTGCTAGTGAGTAACACATCTTAGCAGTAACATTTCAAAAGTGTTTTATGTCCTGATCAGGAATAAAGTTCTTTACCAAGTTCTCCTGCTTACCTAGTGAGATCTTTTAAAATGTTTGTTTGTTTCCAAACTGGAGAAGTACTGGGTTGTGTGAATGCAGAGTTCAGATGCGCCTGCTTAAGTTCTGTGACCTAGAAAACAGGTCTGATTTGTTTTCAGAGCTTGGCAAAACAAAGCTGTTAAAAAGTGAAAGTATTAATATGGACTTTTCTGACCTGAAGTTCACAACATGCTCTTCTTCAGAAAATCTTCTGGGTATGACAGCCAGCCCTCTTTGCGTGGTGCAACATTCTTTACATCGTTGGTGCAACACCCTGTGTGGCGACTCTCGTGTCCAGCTTTCCATAGCTCTGGTGACTCTTGCACAGTTTTCAACTGCCTGCCTCTTCTTAGAGTTGTAGGGACTTGTTCTTTCTTCTCAGGTGCCCATAAACCAGTAATTACCATTTTAAATCATTGGGACTACATTGGTGCAGGTCAGAGTATATGAGGAAATCTCATGCAGCATTTTATGTAGGGTTTTATTTTCTACTTTGCTCAAGTTTATGCTTCTAAATATTGTGGTAGTATAAATCTTAATGGGATATTGTAAGTCTTCACTTTATTCAATTCAAGTTGCTCTTTGCTCTTTTCTATACATCTTTTTATCATCCTTCACGTTGCAGTAATTTTGGAGTATCAAATAAGTTGATCTTTCTGTGTTATGTTTGTTTTCTTAATCTTCTGGTGTCTATTTTCTAAGTTGTTTCTGTGTGATTTTACTGTTCTAGGTGTTTTTAAAATCCATTGTTTCAAGCACACAGATTTGAATTGTTAAATTATTGAAGTGATTTATTTGTTTTCCATCTGCTATTTCTGACAATATATCCGGATATAATATAATAATTTTCTTTCTAATACAAGAGTCGATACAGCTCAAGCTGTTACCTCTTCATTTTCAGATATTTTGTAGAGTTTCTCATGCTGTGATTTTACTCTAGACTAGTCTTTCTTCTGTGAAATAGTTCATAATTTTCTTGCTGACAGTAATTTTATTTTCACATGTTGTAGGAAAAACTGAAATGACTTCTGACAGCAGTATATATTTAATGGAATCACAGCTTTGTGCACAGTCAGATAACTGCACTGCAATAGCAAAACAAGGTAATCATATTTTCATAATACAGGAACAATTTCATGCATTAAATGTAGATGTAATTTCAATTGCTATTAGCACAACAGTTTTAATAGAATTTCAAGCTTATTTTTATGTGAGTTAGAAATTAACAAGAGTCGATACACTTAGTGAATGAATCATCAATTATGTTGACACCCTACATGCTGGTTGAATAGGCTACAATTACATTGTTGTTATAATTCAAACTGTATTGATTACAATGCCAGAAATGGTTTTTTTAAAATAAATTGAAATATTAATCTTTCTATATTTTGCAAGAAAATGGCAAATTAAGGTAAGTTCTATGCAACACATTATTAAAATGCATGAAGGAAAAAAAAGGTTTTTGCTGAAAAGCCAAAATCTCAGCAAGTGAGATGCTGCTATTGAAGACAGCAACTGCCCTGCTAAGGAGTGAGAAAACTGTGTGAGAAAGTCTTTAGATGTCAGTTTATGGTTTTTATTGCATCAAACCTCATGTCCCTTCATGGAGCATTTCAATGTTTCGGAACTCACTGTGGAAAAAATCCAGTTTGAGTCCCAGGTCCAAAAATTACTTTGAATTTGAATTTTCCCTGCTGAGCTGATATACAGGATATGAAAGGGAACAAATTATGGGGGACAAAAGCAGAAGTCAGGAAACAATTAGATTATGTGGTATATTACCTCAGCTTGACCAAAAAAACCAATCTGTATTTCATTTACTCCTGCAGAATGATTGCCAGTTTCTGATTCACTGGGAATTCAGTTTAATACTTTCTTATAAATCTTCAGAAATAAATTAAGATACTGTATTAACATACATTCTTAAATGTTGCTGTATTATTTGAAATTGACATATATTGACAGTTTTTTTGACATATATTGACAGTTCTATTATAGGTAGATATGACTGAACATATGCTGTAAATGATGCTTGCAGGTCAGCTGTGTAAAAGGAATTGTCCTACTGCTCCATTTAATTTCTTTTCCTTTGTAATAATATACAGTAATGGAAGAAGTTGAGATTGAGCTATTTTCTATTTTCCAGACAGCTATAAAGGGATAAAAGACAGGGGATGCTCTGAGTATATATAGTGAGGAAAATTGAGATGTTAGGAACAACGGTGCAGACATGAAACAGTCTTGAAATAGTCAGCCAGGAATAAATTATCCTGACCTCGTAAGTTACTTCCAGGATCATAGTGAGGGGGGTCACCCAGAAGCTGTGCAAGTCTGCTGCTGGTTTGTGATTTGCCTTTCAGATGTTACAGTGGTTTAGCTTGGCACCCTTTTTTTTCTACATAGCACTAGACCAGTGACTCAGGTCACAAGAAACAGTTAAAATAAAATAGATCTTTATGCAATTTAAAATATCTCTCTGGCTTCCATACATTTCCATCAATGCCATGCTCATTTTTTTGAGGTGTTCTTGAAGTTGCAGGCTTTCTTGGTCACTGGTAATAATCCACAGACAGGAAGAGCTAAACGAGTGAAAAATTGTGAGGCAGCAGTCTTGCGGGAACCCAGCAGCTTCTTCTATACTTTTGTCTCCTGTTCTGCCCCTCACCTCTGCAAAATAAGATTTAAAAAAACCAAACCACCATAAGCAGAGCACTTCTCTTCCCCTTATTCCTCCACTTCTGGAACATCCTCAGTTCGAGAGAAGAAGAAACCCCATTGATGTGGTTTTGAACAAGCAGTCCCGAAGCTGTGCACTTTCTCCTACTGGGCACAGCTCAGCAGGGGAGGTTGTTCTCAGCTTTGAGCAGCAGTGATGTGGTTGGGAGGAGGTTGATTACAGCAAGGGATGAGAAGCATGCATTTACATAGTCTCCTTTTCCCTGCCACCTCTCCACTCTGCAGCAAGCATGGGTTTATTTTAGCATTGGCCTTCTGAGGCAGGATTAATTTTCCCCTGAATAGGTCAGGCTGGAGCAGAGCCAGGAAACATGGCCTTTCATAGCTGGGGTGACTCAGGAAGGCAGAGATACCTACTAAGTAGACAGGGCCCATAACTGCTGGGCCAGTGCCCAGAGAAGTGCAAGAGAAGTATCCTGGAATAACCTTTCTGATAAACAGCAGAAAAGTCCGTATGGAGTCTTTTTCCAGAAGCTGATGCCAGGCTGAGCCAGGCTATAGTGCTGCCCTCTGCTGTTTGGATTCATCGGGTGGGGAAAAAAGTAAGTGATGGAAGTCCACAAATCTGTAACAAAGTATTAATTGGAAACCAATTGCAGGTGAACGTGTGCTTTGAGCCTCGCCTTTCAGGCAGTGCTTCAGCCAGTGGAAACGTGCCCTTGTATTTTCACTAGCAGTTCTGTTCATAGCAACAGAACATAGGTGTTAGTTTTCTTGGAGTTTAGCACTGGTAGGGCCCTTGTGGCTCTGCCAAGCAGAAATTGTGCTTTTTGACATGCTTGTATTTCAGTGTGCAGGGGAGATGCAGAGTAAGGAATTTCCATCAGTAGTTCAGATGTTCAAAAACTTTGCTATACTTGTTATGTAGAATTATTAAATTCCCTACTTACACATATTTGATACAAAGTTGTTTAGAAGGCTACAGCCTCTTGTCTAAATACATGACTCCTGGAGGTGTCTGGGACCTTTTTACCATAGCTAATCTGTCAGGCAGCATGGAAGCAAAATGGAAGTAATGTGGTATTTCATCAGAACTAGAGGGAATTGCCATGAAGGGGTATTTCCTGGCCCTGAGGCAGTGTGCTCCTAATAGATTTGGGGCCTGTGTAGCCCTGAATGCTTGCACATCTGCAGATATCCCAGCAGCTGTAAGAGCTGTGTTCAAGGTTCTGCTCTGGAACATAACAACTGGGCTGATTTCATGGCCCTAATGAAGTAAATGAGCTTGTGGTTTATGATTCTGGAAACTCACTCCTCAGCTTTGCGAAACAGGTGCCAATGTCAAGCCTTGATTCCATTTTAGTGCTTGTATCTTTAACTGTAACATGCATGTTTCACTTTTTGATGCTGATTTTAAAACACTTACCTTCAATCTCTTTGTCACAAATATCCTGTTGGGATGACATGGGATTTTGACTTTTAGCTTTCAATGTGCCTTTGGCTTCCTTTCAAAGGAAAGAAACTTTTCTCATTTTCTGACTAATAAAAAAATAATATCTAAATAAATGCAGAACTGATCACAACCTTGTGACTCGCCTAATGTTGTACAGTAATAAATAAAAGCAACTGTAGTCATTAATTCTGTCAGCAACTCAACTCATTGTTGTACAATGTGCAGAGGCTTGTGGTGACTTGTTTATGCAGGCAGTTAATGAATAATAAAATAAATAAAAGCTTATTTCAAAACAGATTAGTTAATTAATGATTTTTAGAGGTGTGATTTCACTTTGGGAAGTGGCTGTAACAGTGGAGCTGTGAGGCTGTTTATTGGCTTCCCCTGCCTTCAGGAGTGAATACTTTTAATTCTGCAACCATTTTCTAGCATTTAAACCTGCAACCTCAAACTGAACTTTAAAGGTGAGGACTTTTCTGCTTGTGTTGTAAACCATAATCAGACCATAACTCCGGGCCTGTTTGGGGGAAGACAGAGAGCCAGTATAACCAGCACGTTTAACCTTCCTTTCTCCTTGGTTTATTCTTCATTTTTGCCATCGTTTGGCTTCATTTCCCAGACTCCCAATAGCAGAAGAGAGAGACTATACCATTGTCTGGCTGGGATGCTGATTTGTGCAAGCAATATTCACAGCTCAGCCAAGTTGGCAGGAGGACCTTGTTGAGTAGAAGTGATCATATTGCTTTCTACAGAGCCCAGGTGTTTGGTTGGTTAGTATTTGATTCCATCACATTAGCATTTACAGCAGAGAACAATTCTAATGGAAAATAAAAACCACATCTGTTTTACTTGTAGTCTCAGAACTTGAGGCTATGGGTTGAAAAAAGTGGGAATGAGTAAAATCTGATTGTGTGTTTTCTTTCATAGATTTCACAGAGGAATGGGAGATGGGAGAATCAGTCCAGCATCTGATGTGACTGCAATTGATACAAAGTTGGCAAATTTGGTTCAGTCTGATTTTATTTCACTCTTGGCCACATTCTAGTAAACATTTGTCCAGTCACATTTATTTAATTTAATTTGTGACCCCTTTGTGAGTGTAAACTGCTGAAGTTGCAGAAGTCAAGGAAGTCTTTGAAATTTGAAACACAGAAAAATCATGTCATAGAAGAGAGGGATTCACAATTTGGTGCTACCATATGAGCACCTGAGATGTGTCAAGAAGTCATTGCTTGGAAAGTGGCAGCATCACTAAGTTCATTTCAGGAAGGGACATTTGCACAGACTTGCAAAGGCCATCACCTTTCTTTCTCTAGGTTGCTTTTGTTGTTCCCAGGTATTTGGATACTAGGGTGGATCTTTTTTGTTTCTTTGTTTGTTTCTTTGGTTTTGTGAGGTTTTCTGCTTTGGTTTGGTTTTGTTACTTTCAGTAGCTGTGCAGAGCCTCTTCCATCAGTGTGCTCTCAGTCCCTTAAAGAGGCAGAAAAATCACAAACAGTAACCAATGGAGAAATCCTCAGTCTTTAGCACCTTTGCACTCCTCTTGAAGCTTCTGGATAAAGGCTTTAAGGAACCAGTTTAGGTAACCAGGTGGAAATATTCCTGCACTTGGGGTTTGACAGCTTCAGCAAAAACTGTATGTGGCTGTCAGGCTATTTTTTTTTTAATGTTTCTCAACTGAACTTGTGTATTTCTCAGTGCAGTAGGCTTGGGGTTTTTTTGGATGGTAACAGAGGATCAGTTCAGAAGCAATTGTTTAGTTTTAAATATGCCAGCAAAGTGTCCTAAAGAATTCATTACTGTTCTCAGTTGGTTGTTTGAGATCTCTGATAAGTTATTTATATAAGGCAGTAGTTTTGTAAACTCCATCAAGTCCTGTGCCACTCCTGAACAGTGCAGGCTGAACCTGTATGCCAGAAGGGGGAAGTGAGACAATTTTTCACTTACCATATGGGGTAGGTAACTTTCTTGAACTGGAATTGGACCCTTTCTCCAAGTGCAAGATGGAGTCTGGTTAAAGTAGTTAAATCTTTTCACTAACCTAGGCCTCATTTGTTTTCAATGTGTATGAAAGTGTGCTTTCTTAGTATTGTTTTGTCTTTTTTACATTTTCCCCGGGAATAACTGATAAATTAAAGAGAAAGGTGAATACTGAGGAGTTTCAGAAAGCAATTGGATGCTGGTGAGAATATTTTGGATAATGAACATCAATCTCTCTGTGGGGACATAGAATTTTAACTTCCTAGGAGTGCTTCCTTCAGCACCCTTTTTCATAGTGCCTACAGCTGAATGCATTCAGAGCATTTGTGTTTCTGTATAAGGGAAACTACTTTAAATAACTGGATTATGTAAGGGGCAGGGAAGTAATGGATCTTTTCAGTTGAATTTTCATTTTCAAGCCACAAATGGACAATCCCCTGCCACCTTGCCATCCTCAGTGTGCCCAACATACTGATGACCTGAAGACTAAAAAATCTGAAAATCTTTTCATTATTCTTAGTTCAGTCATGTTGGAGATTTTTGTCCTTTGTTCAGGATGGTGTCATAGTTGTAGCTTCAAATATCCTGTATCTTTAAAGGGAATATTGCATTACCACATTTTATTTGTACTTCATTCTGAGTACAGAGAGCAGTTTCCCCCATCTGTCTCTAAGAGGGAGATCTCAACACTGCAGGAATGAGTTTGACAGCTCCTGATTATGCTTTGATTGCACTGTGTGAATGTGTGGAGGCATCAGCTTCATGGTGGTTATTAGTCACCAGCTGATATTGCTTCAGCACAAATTTTCTTCTTTTTCAGCACTTTCCTGTAAGTTGCATTTATTTCAGATATGGAGGGTTCCATTGCTGTCAGTGTTTTCACAGCAACAGACAGCTTTACATCAGGACCCTCTTAATCCTTTCAGCTGGAAGTCCAGCTGCACCCATCTTCTGGTTTTTCTAGCCAAGGTATGTGGCTAGAACATAGAACTAGGACATTTCTGGGTGTTGTCCTGAACAGAGGGGAGTCACTCTGAGGGGAAGGTAACAGATGATGATTGGAAGAGATGCTCTTCCTGCTACCACAGGTACAACCAAAGTCTCTTCAAGATTGTGGGGGATGTGAAGCTGTCCAGTCAAACAGCTTAGAAACTGGTGTTCACAAAGAGCTTTCTTCTGTGTTCACCTCTGCAAAAAGGTTACTGTCTTGCATTGCTTGTTCCAGGCTGGGAACAGGAGGCTCTGCTGCACCTCCTGCAGTCCTCTTTCATCAAGGAAATAACAACTGTTTTGGCTGTCACCAGTAGCTATAATTCTTCATTGCTTCCTTCTACCTCACATTTCCTTTGGGTATCTTTAAAGACCTGCTTGTCTTGGAGGTGCCTTTTCAGTATATTGTTGCGTTATCAGTGAAGCAAAAGAGTGGCTTTGGACTGTCTGTTCTGAAATGTCTGTCTGCTATCTGCTATGATAAGCTGCTTGGATGGATGAGTTGGCCCTGGCCAGCATCTAAATATCCACACAGCCACTCATTCATTCCCAGGAATGATAGGGAAGAGAATAGTAAGAGCAAAAAGAGCAAAAGTTATAAAACACTTGAGTTCAATAAGGATTTTAATAAGGAAAAAAAAATTAAAAAAAAAAAATCAAAGGAATGCAAAGCCAATAATTCACCTTCCACAAGCTGTCTCTGAGCAACAGCTACAATGGCTACCTTGGGAGACAACCCCACACCCAATTTTTAATGCTGAGCATGATATTATATGGCATGGAATAATCCTTTGGCCAATTTGAGCCAGCAGTTCTGGCACTGTTCCCTCCCATCTTCTTGAAAGGACAAGATATAATAGCTTTAAATTGAAAGAGGGCAGGTTTACGTTAGACATTGGGAAGAAATTCTTTACTGTGAGGGTGGTGAGGCACTGGCAGAGGTTGCCCAGAGAAGTTGTGGATTCCCCATCCCTGGCAGTGTTCATGGCCAAGCTGGATGGAGCTTCAAGCACTCCAGCCTTGTGGCAGGTATCCCTGTCCATGCCAGGAAGGTTGGAACTGGATGATCTTTAAGCCTCTTCCAACCCAAACTCTATCCCATGATTCTTGTGGCTGCCCTCCCCAGCATATTTACTGAAGGGGGTGAGTGTAAGAAAAAGAGAAAGCCTTGATGCTGTGCTCTGCAAGCACTGTTTAGCATTAGCCTAAAGACTGGCGTGTTATCAGCAACACTCTTTTAATCACAAATTCAAAACACATATGGGCTTTCATGAAGTTAATTCAATTGCAACCAAACCTGGTAGAACAGCTTCTTTACACTAATTTATAGTAGATCAGGATCGTTCCATGGATGGCATAAGGATCCTGATGACTCGGTGACAGCTCAACTCTTTCTCCCTTCCCATCACATGTTCCCCATCTCACTCATGTCAGCACCAGCAATCGTGTAGTCTTACAAAAGCTGAGTTTTCAGCACATCCTCAATAGTGAGTCAAAGCTGTTACTTAGGCACGGAGCTGGGAAAAGTGACAGAAGTGACCTTTCTGGAATAGACGTGTCAGTTTGTGACATAGCCATAGATTGTTGTACAGTGGTTGTACTTCTCCTTTCCTATATACCCCTGATTAACCTTCCCCACCTCCTCTTAGCTCCTTCTAAATGTCTGTTCTCACCACGTGCCTGCAGCTCCTGCTTCAGCCCTGGAGCATTTGGTGAGAGAAAACTACATGTGCAAAAAAAGGATCCAATGACTTGGTTCTCTGAAGCTCTGATGCATGGATCTCTCATTAGCAGTTAACTAGAAGAAAAAACATAATATTTAATGTATGGTATAGAACTAGATATGAAAGTCACTCATATTCATTATGTATGCCAGTGAAAGACATAGGAAAGGAAATTAATGTTTAACTTTTTGTGCTTATTCTTAGGGGGCCTCTACACAGGTCATTAGAATAGATATGGAGTATTACCATGTTTTTCAACTTTTTTTTTTTTTCTTTGAATCTGAAGCACGTGCAACGTATGTGGGAGGATTTCCATATAAAGTTGCTCTGCTGAAAAAGCAGAGTGGTATTTTTGGAATGTCCTGGCCACTAGATGGCAGGGTGCCCTTTGGATAAAGGAAGCGCTAGGCTGTGTTGGACACGAATTTGCTCTCCGTGTCCAAGCCTCTCATTGAGATTATCGAGAGTTTAGCTGGGGTGAAGAGCGCCTGCAGCTCTGGGGAGAACTCTAGTTATGTTATCGCCCTTTGACAGCACTAACATGCATTTTTAAATTTTCCCCAGTAAAAGAGAGATCTTAATTGAGTTCTGCCAAGGTTGACACAATAAAATAATAAAGAAAAGCTGTGATTTAACCACAATAAAACCATATGTTAGTGAGTGTGTTGGAGAAATCTCTGCTCTTGTGCACGTGCTGTTTTTACTGTGCCAAGTTCTGAAGTACTCAGTCCTTGAAGTGAATTCAAAAGAGGAGACTAGCCCAAGTTGGGACCTTGGAATCTGGCTTTAAATAGTTTAGACTGACAGTTTGCTGCAGGTGGAGGATTCAGTTAACATTTAGAAAAGTTAAGGGCTTTAATTTTCACTCTTTCACACCAGTTTCATCTTGGATTAGTTCTTCATCTAATAAATTCAACTGAATGAAACTTGTGTAATGGTCCTAAGAAACCATAAGGATACTGATATTTAGAGTGGAATTATTATAGTACTCAGAATATTAAGATGAGGAATTTGTGCACCTTTACAATCCCAAATATAAATCTGGGGAGCTGTGTGTAACACCCCTCTATTCTGAAATGGAGCAGTAGACATTGCTAAATTGAAATTACCACAATAAGATCGGGTCCACATCACTGAATCTGTGAGCTACTGAGGAGTGAAGGTAAGACATATACCAGACTGGGTACTTTGTCATGGTTTTTGTAGCATTACACTTCTTTACTAACACATCTAGAAAACTTGTAGGGAAATAATCAATATTTTGAACTTTTTTTAGTGGATAAATAGCTGATTTTTAAATTAGTTGTCTCCTTCAGTAAGTATAATGAAAAGTTAACATTGACTTTATCAGGGTATATGATCCTATTAACAAAGTTCCTCAAAACTAAGTAAACAATTTAACAAAAATGATAGCATTTTCAAGTTTATATTTTGTGGTGTTTAAATTAATTGATTTTTATTTTTCTCAAATAGTTTTTTATACTTTATTTTTTTAAAAAGTGAAAAACATTTTATATTAGTTAAATTATAAAAAGAATGTGGTTGACAAAATAAAAAGTGTAAGTTTGGGGAAGCAAATATTTTGTGAAAAGCTTTCTCAGACAGGACACTTCGACTTGTGCAAAAGATATTTTCAAGTGGTTTCTGATGTGACATATTGTGCAAATTTTTAATCGCATTTTCAGAAGTTACTTACTTGTAGTAATTGCCACTTTGCTAAGCTTTGTTAACAAATGACACTTGTTAAGCCTGTTGAATCATGACTTGGATCCTTTGGCTATAATGAAATACAGGAATCAAGTTTTGCCCACATTCAGTTTGGGAATGATCTTCATCTGTTTTCACAGGGAAAAAAAAAGTTATTCCTGTCTGTTACACAAGAGTATCTCTCTTTTGAGGCTGCCTGCATTGCACACACACTATTCATACACTACTAGGCCAGCACTTAGCATTTTTATCTCTCTTATCTGCATGCAAGGACAGATTCAGAGCAGGGTGACCTAACTGGTGGGCTTCCAATCCCATCTGAACTGGAGCAGAACATGTTTTTCCAGGGTATCAGACACGAGCTATCTCTTGTGCTCCAGTGATGCTGTATTTTTAGCGCCCTTGTGGGCACAGGGAGCAGTTGCAGCGTGCAGGTCCCAGCTGTGAGGAGAGCAGGCAGTGCTGGCAGAGCTACAGCTGCTACACTGCTTCTTGCTGAGAGGTGCCTGGTGGAATTGCCCAGGCGGCCTCAGTTGAAATGAATGAACAGCAACGGCTTTATTCCGTATAATGTAAGATTTCTGGCTCACTGTAGCAAAAAAATGCCTCCAAATTATCTGAGACATTTTTAAAGACATTTTTGAGAGAAGAGATCCTGTGTGAGTGAAAAGCTCTTCTTCTTTTAAATATTACTCCTTTTTTTGTTGTTGTTTTGTTTTGTTTATTTTTTTAATATAAAAGCTCTCTTTTGCCACCTGCACTGTCTGAATGGCTTCCTTTTGCCGTGTCTACATTTCACTTCAGAAATCTCTTGTAACATCTCCACCTGTTCAAACTTCAGACCTGGGAAATTGCAAGTATTGTACCTGCCAGATACCAGACACTGCATTCTTGGATCAGAAATCTGCCTCTGAAAGGAGTTCAGTTTCAGTGAGAAATAATCCTTTATTTTGCCTAGTGGCCTGTTATCCAGCCTGGATTTTTCACCCATGCTTTATAGTCCTGTATGGTGTCCCTGCTGATGACTCCATCTCTGAGCTTAGCACCCAAAGAAAGATAACTCTGATAATCCTTGATCAGATATTCTGGCACAATCTCCATGAGGCCTGTCAAGTTATTTTTCCACTTTTTACCTGCTGTTGAAGCAGTGGTTAGGAGATGCAGAGGTCTTGTACTTCCCATAACTGATAAGAAATGCTTGCAGCAGCAGTAGATCCTTACAATGCTGTTATGGATGTCTGTTTTACTATGGAAAGGTATTTATTAGTCTGGCACAATTACTTTTTTCCATTTTAATTTTCTTCCATTTCCTGTTGTTTCTACTGCTAGCTCAGCAGGAAGGAAGATGCTGCTGTGGCACATTTAGTATCGATAGGTGGTGACAGCTTGCAGCCTTTTAACCACCACTTTACTTAAGCCTCCTCTAATTGTGAATTTTACAGTAGCACAAAAAACATATGGTATCATTGAAATAGCTTTGCTTGAGGGGAAGACAGGTGGAGCTGGGATCTGGGGAATTCCTTTGGTAAGGGTAGAAAGGTGTTGTATTAAAGAGTGGTTTAAGAGGCATAGCATGAGAGTTCATGACACCTGGTTTTATTTCCTGGCATTGTGTGACACTGGACAATGCATCCCTTGTCCCTTCTATGGCAGGCGGAGGTCAGTAACCACAAAATACATCTAATTGTGAGGGGCACAGGTGTTGGGGATGACAGAAAATTATCTAGACATGCTGGGCAACCTGGTTAATGCATATAAGGAGTAGAAGAACTGGACAGTTCAACATAATACTGTACTCATGCCACGTGCTGCATTGCTAGCTCTTAATAACAGCCAATTTGGCATGGTATGGACAGTTTTTCACAATATATATGGGGATTATAACAGGGGGAGTATTTGCTCTTTGCCCCTTGTTTTTTTACATTAGCAACATGAGATCCTTTTCCTTGATGTGCTGGCAGGGTGGATAAGAGTGTTGCAGTAATAGTGAGACCTCAAAGATCTTGGCTTACCAATGATCCAGAGCCTGAAACATGTCTGTGTTAACCCCCTTGCCAAACTCTGTCCCCTCCTATCAGCACCCTGGTGCTGTTGTGTGCTTGCTGAAAAGTTTGGCCTCTTTAGTTTTATAGGGAAACAAAAGGGAGACAGGCACTCCTGGTGCTACCTTTCCTTTTCTCACTGCTCCCATGGAAGAAATTTTTGTTGCTTTGATTGTATTTAAATAACAAGAGGTTTTCCGGCCAAATTTTGGAAGGCGTGTAAGTAACTCACTCCAGTTAGGAGATCAGGCTCTGAATAGCCTGTGGTGTGATCCAATAACCCTGGCAGATTGCTGTCTGCTAGCCAGGTCTGAATGGCAGGATAAAATGTGGCTGTAGGAGCACCATGTTGTCTGGAGCACTAGGTTAAGCCCTACTTTGCTGCTGAAGTGTGCATCATCCTGGCTGGTGCTTTGATGGAGAAATTGTGATTAAATGGGAAAACATTTGTGTTGTACTGGTGCTTGCCCAAGTGGCTGAAGGATCTGGCTTTTGAATTAAGCATGCTCTGGAACAGCATTCCAGTATGTAAATATAAATGCCAAGAATGGAGGGGCCTGCTTAAGGTTAAATGTTGGGGATTCATTGGAAAACTGTCCTGCAAGAAAGATATTCTTGTATCATGAACAAATGATGACTTGGAGTTGAATTGCAGTAGCTGGGTTATTTGAATCATTACAAACCACAGAGGCAGCAGCATATAAGCAAAGAATTAATAACAAGCTGGTTACTTTTCCTTTCCCTGCCTCTAAATCTTGCATTTCAGTTTTGCCAGCCAGTGTTTTACACAGAGATTGCAGTGGCTCAGCTTTCCAAGCCTAGTTTCTATATATATTAGGTGTCTCACCTACAAGAAAGTTGCCAGACAGGTGAAGACTACTGAGTTACATTTAATGTTTTCCTTGAGGTCTGTGAGAGGACTGAAGTGCCAAATAGACATCCAACACCACAGATAAGACTCCCTAATACTTTCAGTGTTTGTGTCATGAGAGGTGTGAAAAAAGTTTTGTGGAGGGAAGTAGAACTGGTGATTTATGCCAATACAATATAATTCCAGATTTTTTGAAGTTCATTGTTAAAAATCGCTTTTCATAAATGTTTAAATACTCGCCCAAGTCATTGTTGATACCTTCAAAATTCCCAGATGAGGATTGCTTCTGGTTCCTTTGTGACACTGATTTGTTAATGTTGCTTTCACAGGCGAAATACCTGGTGATCCCTTAGAAAATGCACAAGAGGTGCTGACAGAGGCCATGTTTTTGTAAGCAAATGCAGCATGTAGTTAATTCATGCTCTGCCTGCCAGCAGAAACCATGGTTTCTACACACGTGCTTGCACATGGGAACTGTAGGGTTGTGCACCCCACAACTGCCTGAAGCTTCTCAACAACTGCCAGTATCTCTGCCTTGCCCTTGTTCCTGAGGTCACACTGCTGGAATAATCCCCTTAGCTTATCTTTCTGGGTATATCATGCCCTGTTTGAAAATTCCTCCCACTTACTTCTTCTTACAATCAGATCAGTATAAATGTCTCATTCTTGCTTCAAATGCCCATCAGAATTTTAGACTGCTTATCCCTCTGACATGGTCTGCAGTCTTGTTTGCCTTGCTGTCTCTGCTCCTGTAGCATGCTAGTCTTGACACCTATTAAGTTCTTCACCTCTGCTTTCTGTGCTCCTTCTCAATTGCTTTCTTGCAGAGGATGTGTTTTTGCATCTTCTCTTTTCCAATAATGACCTTTTAAAAACATGCTGTTGCGTAGGTACCCAGCAGTAATGTCCTTGCAGATGATTAAAAGACACTTCAGTAACTGACTGGAACAGTTGCTGAGTTTTCCAATGTACCTTAACTTACTCTGTCTCCTGGATGTAGGATATGAGAGGTAAGAACTTCTGTCTGGGGATATTGCCGATATTAAACACAGGATAAAATGGAAATAACAATTTCTTAGTTTGCATGTGCAAATGTAGGTATTGGTACAATAAACCACACGTGACTTTTTGCAGGTGTTCCCTTTGCCAGGGTTCTGGGCTTCTTGCCAAAGCATTTTCTCTCAACCTCGCTGTTAACCAGTCCCTTGTGTTTTGCATCAGCTTCTGTCTAAATAGGCTTAGGCCTCCAGTTGATAGATATCTTTTTCTCAAGCCCTGCCCATTGCACCTGCTTTTGAAAATGTGCCCCGGAGAACGCAGTGATTCATCTGCTGTGTGCTGTTGTTGTTTGATTAAATCATTGCTTAGTTTCAGGTGGCTGCATTTGTGTGCTGGAACACTTGATTCTCCTGTTTACTGCTTTTGTGCATCGTGGAAGTGTTTGTAAAGCTTGAGAGGAAGTTCAGAGTGAGAGGTCTAACATCAGTGTTTGGGATAACAAATGGTATAGGCCATACTCTCTTCATTCAATGCTTTTTCAGTTTCCACACCAGTGAGCACGATGGATGTAATGTAGTCACAGCATGTTTCCAGAAATCCTGAGATCAGTAATGTAAAATAGGTCTTTGGAATTTTAATAATGGAGAAAATGTCAGTATGCAAAGTTGATGCAGCCTTGTTCCCCCCTTCCCCCAGCTTCACTCCCTTAGGTCAGCCTATGTATTTTCTGACCTTGCAGGCACAATATATGGCAGGGAGAGGAAACCCTCAAAGACTTTACATTGATTCCCCTCCTATATCAGTAGGATTGACCACCCTAAAAAGTAAATATACACAGACATGCTTTCAGATAATACCTTGAGGATCACCTTTTGTCTCCTGGATGCATTTGGGAGGCTTGAGGACCTTCAACACTGAAATTACTTCTGACATCTCATGAGAGGGACTGTGGCACCCAGAAATCACTGAGTTCTTTCCAGGCTGCTGTTTTCCCCAGCCACATTCAGGGATGGGTTGTGTGTCAGTAGCAGTGCTTCAGTTATAACTGTTTGAAGGCTGATGAACAGCAAAGTGTTGAGGAGGACAGGAATCTCACCTTCCTTATAGAAATGACATTACTTATTTAGCTTTTCAAATGATTGTGGTATTTTCCTCATAAAATATATTGTAACTGTCAAGTGTGTGTCTGAGGTTTTAGAGATCAGCTGTCCTGACTGGGTATTACAGATCACACTTAGAGGCTAATGCTGGGAATGGGAAATTATTTACAGGAAAGAGATAGTTAACCTCTCCATGTGAGTATAAATATGTCCATATTGTCAGTTTACAGTTCATTAACCTTCTTGATCACTAAACATAGACAAACCCTTAATTTTGTGGTCTCCTAATCTGGCTGGATATGGAGAGCAGTTTGAGACATTCTTCTTAGGAAAGCAGTCTGATCAGAAGCCCTTGTTGTGATTGCTTCACACCTGGTTCACTCCAGGTTAGGCACCTGCCTCTCTTGTTCAGGCTACCAGCTAATAATGAGTTATCATTACTATTTCCTTAAGTGAAATGAAATGAGCAGCAGCTATTCAGAGCTATACTGAACCTATAGAATAAGAAATATTCTCAGTAGCATATCATGGTCAGATTGGGTCCAAACACCAAGAAAATTCTTATTCATTTGCCTGTTAAGGCATGTTGTTGTTTGGGTTTTTTTCCCATTTTGTTACCAGAAGTGAAGATTTTTCTCTCATTTTGCATCAAAAATCTCTCTTGCTCAAAAAAAAAAATTATGATTTCTGTGGGTTTTTTTCATAGACTTATATTGGAACTTATATAAGAGGACCTAGCTTTTGCTATGGAGAAGAAAAAATAATATAAGCTGGAGCCTGGAGACAAATGGACCTAATTAATTATTGAAAATTTGTTTCTTTGCAACTAGAGGTGTTGAATCATCTGTATGTGAATTTCTGTCTACTTCTATGCTTTACAATAATTGTTGTTCTGAGGCAAATGACATTGTGAGAGAAGTAGGACCTCCCTTCAATAATTGTTTAGTCTTACTCTAAGAGAGGACAAATTGGGTAATAAACATGAAGACAAACTTCAAATCTTATGAGCCTATGTTCCTCTCCTTATTCCCATTTTTTAGATCACAGCAGTTCTTTGTCTTGAAATCCAGAACACTGTTCAAAGAGCTACATTTTGCTTTTTGAACAGTTTGTAGCTTTGTTGCTCCCCTTCCTTCTTGAAGACACTAATGATGAATATGAAAAGACATTTTCTTTAAGTGTTGCAGTAAGTGTTATTCTTTTTCTTCCACAGATCTCATGTGCTACTTTATGTGGAACCTTTTTTGCTTTCTTTGTGACTAAGGTTACTCACAGAGAAGTAATAATAGATTAAACAACCTATCTGTTCTAGTTTCAGAGCTAGAAGTTGGCCAATTTACCTAACGTTTTGGTTTCCAAAGTAGATTCCCATTGCTTATGCCTTATATACAACCTAAACTCTTTTCTAGTATGACAACCCTTGATGCAAGTGATGAAGGGAAGGATTAGGAGACAGCAACAATCTGGAGATTTTATTTAACTGATCATGTAAGCAAATAGATTTTGTCCGTTGGTCACATGTGCAAATAGCTAGTCTTCAAAAGACCCTGTGCAACAGTGTGGAACCCCAAAATAGTTATGAATTCCTGGAAAATTGTTCCCACTGACACTCCCTGACCAAGTTAGGTTTTATGTTCTTCAACAGGTAAAAAATGCTGCAGGTGTGCATTATTTCTGTGTGGGTTTCTGAACTAAAGCTTCTCTAAATCCATGTGTCTAAATGATAAGTGAGTATAGAAAAGTGAAGCTGAAAGCTGGTAAAATACTGTCAGCTGAGGGAAGATGCAAAAGCAGTTGTATCTGCTCTCCTCAGCAGACTTTCTCAGAAATAAAGCAGAGTAAAGGATTCTACAGAATAAGCTGTTCTCCATGCCTCTGAATCATAAATCCCCAAAAGGAGTTAAGGACAAATTACACTCTCACAGGAAGATTTCTTGAGTTACGTAAAATGGCAAAGCATGATGATGAAACTAAAACAACAAATAAATACTTTATTTTGTATACATTTCAATTTCCTTGTCAAAAAGAAAGTATATCCCTCCAAAAGTCAGCTGAGTTTATCAGCTTTGCAAAATGATGAATGAATGCCTTGTTCTTTATTATTGCTTAAGTCATTCCTGTTTATGCCAGTATTTCAAGGATTATGTTTTGATTGTTCTGAAGAGGTGAAAACACTTTCTTGCTGGTGAATAAACACTGCCACTTTTAAATATTTGTATGCAAAATGTCTTTAAAGCCATTATGAAATGCTTTCCAAAAGCACTAAGAAGCTGTTTCCCAAAAAGACAGTTTTTCTCTACATTTTCTTTCATGCTAAACAGTCCAGATGAAAAGCCTTTCAGAGTTAACTAGTTTAAGCAATACCAGTGTTTTAGTGTAATGAATAACTTTTTTATAGAAGACAATTGCACACAGTTCAATATGCTAGTATTTCTATTTCTGTGCCCCACCAATGCCGGGATTCTGGGGTAGAATTTCTTTCTTTGGGAAAGCTGAAGCGATCAAAACCCTGATTAACCTCTGATATTCACGTGGTGCTCTTGATCTTGAGGGCCGAAGCAGTAACAAAGAGTTAATGGCAGCCATATGCTCAGGATATTGTGGGTACTGTTGACCCAAATGTGAACTCGGCAGGCAAGTGCTACTAACTCCTGTTTGTTTCAGGTTTGGTGTGGAGATTACTGATGAAGAGTTTGAGCTGCTACTTGACAGAATCCCCCTTGATGAAGATGGAAATGTCAGATGCCCCCGGTTCATGCTCAGGTTTGATTCCTGGTATGCGGTGTATGCATTTTATTTCTCATTTGTGAGTGGAATTGTTTTTATTCTGAAAGGCTCACATAACATTTCCAGACAATCTCATTTCTGAACTGTGCTCTTTTATGACATATTTCTTGCACAGAGTGTGCTGATTACATTTAAATTTGCTGATGTTGTGGTTGTATGCTGTTTATAAATTAGTTCCTCTTTACATGCTATTTACATATTTTAGAAGAAAGAACTCAAAGTTATATGACAAACCTTTGTGTTTTCTGAAGGCTGAGAAATATGTTAGACTTCTAAATAAAAGCTAATTATTTCCAGAAAATGGTAATAAATGTACCCAGGATATATTTGAGAACCTGAAGCATTTATGGGCCCTATATACAGTCTGAAGTACTTCTGAGGTGCTGATATTGGTTAGTAGAAGCTCTAAGCACCCTCCTTACCTAGCTGTGAATTAGTTTAATTAAAATTTAAAAAAACACTGGACCAGATAAAGATATTCTATTATTTCCAAAAAATTAAAACTCTATCTCCAAAACTATTATGCCAGTAGCAGGGCAGAAGCCAGTGGAATTTCTGAGGTGAGTGAATGACTTGTGGAATCTGGGACTAGAGAAAGCCATTCTACCCATGAAATCCAGAGAAGTAGATTCCAGCACTTTCCTACACATTTGTATGTGCACATAAAAGTTAGACTGCTCAGTTATTTATTTTGAGTTATTTAGCAGGTAAAGGTATTTCCAGTCTGCATACACACAAGGGTAGCTAGAAGTCTTGAGTTCACTGTACAGAAACCATGTGGGGTGCCTTCCTGAACTTCATGCAGCAAACCAACTAAGTACTGCAGACCTGATGAGATTGCTTCTTCCTTCCCATTCTGTTCAATCATCTTTCACTCCTTCTTTTCCTCTGTCCTTGTCTTCCTGCTTCAGGGAGCTTTGGGGCTGAATTCACCTGTCCACATGTTTGCACACGAGGCAGTTGGACATGACACTGGATTCATGAGATTTATAAGACTCCCTTGGTATCTCCAAGGTGATCTCCAAACATGTTCCAAATAACCCTTGAATGCGTTTGGGTGGGTTCTTGTTCCTCACTTACTTTTATGCCAACGCCTCCACTCCATTTCCTTACTTTGTAGCCCTCAGACTGGGTTGCAGTTATCATGGGCTCAGTAGTGCATGAATTTCTATGGCATGTCAGCTCCAGGAGTATTCTCTGATTGTCCTATGGTAAGGAGAGACAGAGGATAAAGGGCATCTGGCAAAGCTCATGCACCTTTGAGAAACAAAAAGAATAAAAAATAGAACACACAGACATGCACAACACTGGACTCTACCTCCTTCCTTCCTTCCTTGCTGTGCACTCAGCTGTGCTCTTTCTTAATTGCAGGAAAAAGAGATTAATCTGTTAGATCAGGAAGTCAGAATAAGGGAGGAGAGGGTTTTAGGAGCTAAAGTTATGGCCTGACTTTTGTTACAATACAAAGAATAGAACCTGATCATTCAGTGGTGAAGTGCTTTCTTTACAGCCCTTTCTTTTGATTGAAGTCAACCTTCAGAATTCACTACATCTTGCAATTTCAAAGATTACTATCAAGTTTACACCTGTTGTGTAGAAGTAATTAATGTTTATATAGAAATCTTTTGACCTTCAGTGGCATAATTTTGTACTTGAACATGATCCAAACAAATAATTATATAGCACTATATATATGAACTATTTTTCCCATGTTAAGTGGGAGAGAGTCCTCAGGCTTCAAAGCACAGCTTAGGTAACAGTCCTTTATTTGTCTTATCCTGAGGACCAGAGGCCAGATGCTTCTCTTGGATTACTTGTATATTAATATGGGGTAACTTTGTTTACTCTAGTGCAAAACTAGAGTGTGAGTGGGAACACAATGTAGGACTGAGATATAATTTTCACTTTCATCAGCCACTCCCCTGTCTTTCCTCCCATAAAACCAAATCTTGCTTGCAGGCATTGTCCCAGATTCCTGGCTGTGTGTAAGGGTTGGCCCCAGCCAGCAGCCAAACCCTCATCCAACCACTCACTCAGTGGGATGCCAGGAGAAAGTAGGAGGAATAGGAAAGGAAAAGCCCATGGATTGACCAAAAATCAGGGAGAGCGCTTACCAGTTTCATTTGTGGGTGGAACAAGCTTGGCTTGGGGAAATTGAATGTAATTTATTGC
>VXBU01019354.1:1709058-1714272 GCA_013400315.1 Bombycilla garrulus | reverse complement strand
ATATATATATATTTACTAATTTAGGAAGAAAAAAGACAAACAGTAAGATACATAGTGAAAAGAACTCTCTCCCCCACCTTTTCCAGGATCAACTTTACTCCTCCACTCCAGACTCCTCTCTCTGCTACCACCCCCAGTTACACTCAGTCCCTTCAGGGAGGAAGCCACTGGAGCAGTGTGTAGTGGGAAGGGGGCTATGCTTAGGATGTAGTGTTTTCTCTCTGCTGTTTCTTCCATCTTGCTGGTTTCTTCTGTTCTCTCATGTACCTTCAGGGTGGAGGGGGGCCTGTTCTGGAAGGCAGCAGGGGAGGAATGTGCTGAGTTGATTTATGTCCTGAAGCTCTGTTGCTTAATGGGCTGAGAGGACCTGACCAGAGACAGCCACCATGTACTCCTGCAGAGTTATTCTTGTGAATGTGCCTGCCTACACATGGAGAGAGGGAGGGCTCCTTCACAACTGAGTTTTGGCATCTAATTTACCTGGGGAGAAATCAAGAAACCTCCATTGGGATAAACTGAGGTCACATCTAAATCAGAGAGTTTGCAGGAGTTTCAGCATGTCCTGGAGTCCCAGTTCCAGCTTCTCCATATCAAGTATGAGTCTGGAATATATTGTGGTTCCTTTATGGTCTTTCTGCTGACAGCACAGTGTGCAGGAAGGAGATGCTTTTACAGACCTATTGACACAGGAGATAACCTCAGTACACAGCCTGGCCAGGAGTCTGGACCTGCACCTAGGTGTCTCAGTTTAGGAACATGATTTTAGAGTGTTTTTTACTTTCCTGGACCTTTCTCACCCATTTTCTCTTTCTCTCCCTGTTTCTTCATTTTTTTTTCATACCAGTTCATCTTTAAATAATGCCTACAGAAACAGAAGCATTTAGGAAAATCTATGATCTGTCATTAGCATGTCAATGAAGAAGTTTCATTTACTAAATGAACATTTTAATTGGGACTTAATTGAGCTATAAATTAAAAGTATTCTAAGTCTTCAAATATAATGTTACTTTGGTTGGAAAGGAGTATTCTTGAAGGTCTACACCTGGCTGAAAATGGCTCTGCATTGGCTTGTGATGGTTTTCTCTTTTCCACAGTCATCTGTCTCCCTCATCTCTCATGCATTATCCAGCCAGGATAGGCCGAGACAGATGGTAAAAGTATGGGAGACTCAGCATCATGTGTTTGTTCCCAGCCCCATAAATACTAACCAGAAGATAACATAATGTCCTGGTTTCAGCTGGGATGGAGTTAATTTGTTTCCTGGTAGCTGCTGTGGTGCTGTGTTTTGGATTCAGGATGAGAATGATGTTGGTAACACAGTGATGTTTGGTTGTTACCAAGCAGTGCTTACCCCAAGTCAAGGACTTCGGTTTCCCTGATGCCTTTTTGGGCTTACCAAAAACCAGAGGCCAGACAAAATTAAGGGAAGAAAAAGCAGGTATATTTATTGAAGGGCCTTTAGGTACATTTCAGGCAGACGAAGCCACCCCAGGGACTATACCCCAAATGGACAATGAGTCACAAGTTTTCACACTTTTATAAGTTTTGTCCATTTGCACATTGGGGATTACTCTTCCAATTACAACTTTAGGTAGTGAAGTCATTTTACCCCAAGTTTGTGCCCCCCAACTCACTTTTGCTTACACTTCTCGGGGCCTGAGACAGTAATGTGTCCTTGATTCCCTGACCTAGAGAGGAATTGTTTAGTCTGACCAAAATGTGATAAAAGTGATACATGTGATACATATCACTGTATATGGAGTTTAGAGCTATACACTAAAGACTTACAGGACTTCAAATATATGAAAAATATACCAGCCAAAATCCTAAGGTGTCCCCCAGGCTGTGCCAGTGATGGAGTGCACAAGAACCTGTGAGGGAGCATGGCCAGGACATTCCAAAGGGACATTCCATACCATGGAGTGTCATGCTCAGGACATAAACTGGGGGAAAGTTGGCCAGGAGCTTCTGATGGCTGGTCAGGGGCAGGCTGGGCATTGGTCAGCAAGTGGGGTTTATTCCTCTCCCTCTCTTTTTGTTGTTTCCCTTTTCACTGCAATTACATTTTATTGCTATTAGATCAGTTTTATTTCATCTCAGTTATTAAACTGTTCTTATCTCAACTCACAGGTTTGACATTTTTTTCCTCATCCCCCTCACAATGTGGTGTGGGTGGGTGTGGCACTTGCTGGCTGGGCTTAAACTGGGATACTTAAAGAATTGCATTGACTAGAAGCAGATGGTTTGTGAGCCTGAGGGAATATAACCAGTAAGGATAACATAGGAACTTTTGTCCAGCATCAAAAATAAACCATATAGAGGTTTAGTGTAGCAGGAACGGTAAAATCTAATTTGTTATCCTATAATTCTATATTAGCAAGGATGGTAAGTAGATTAATAAAGAAAAAAAAGTTATTAAGAATTTGCCACAGGGATATTAACCATGAGACAAGGTTTCTAGGAAAAGGTAGTATTCTATACATTATTTTTGAAACAGTAAAACAGATCTGTGTGCTCAAAGCTGTTCTGTTAACTCCAGTTTTATCAGCTGACCTAATGGCAGATGTCCAGACTATGTCATGTTACCTTCATGCTGTAATATGTGTGTATCTGGTATTAATCATGGATGCTTTAGATTTAATTAGCCATGTTATAGTGGCATTTATTGCTCAAATATTGCTCAAATTCCTCCAAAAGGAGGGAACTACCCAGAAAGGAGTAGTGCAGTACATCATTTCCTCAGTAGCTTGGCTCCCACTGCACAGTCTACAAACTTCTGACTAATGCAGGCTGTTTGCATACACTAGGTAGAAAGGAGATGTTATGGCAGAATTAAGGCACTGGTTACAATGTTTCTGCCTGCAACCTCTTTCCCTGCACAATATATTCATAGAAGGAAAAGTTCAGACCTGCTCAGTTTCCTTGATTTATTTTTAGTGGTGGTACTTTTCATCCCTTGCCTCTTACAGTGGAACTTTGTTGTCACTCTTGCCTTGTGAGTGGCACAACTGGAACTGACTCCTTCAGTATTTGAAAAAATGTTATGCTGTACTAGTTCCTTGTACAGTACATGTAAGAATAAATTATATATGCCAATTGTGTGGGATAGGGTTTGAGAAATGTTTAATATATACCCTAATGTCAGTGAAATCTGTAGTTAAACTCTCTCCCAAACTTTTTGAAGCACTACATAAGAAATGTTTCTGAAAATCCTGAGTAACTTGGCTTGGAAATTTGTTTATTGCAGTTCTATGAGAAGGGGAAATCAGAGTGCTAAAATACTGCGTGAGCTATTGTCCCAACTGACAGCTTCATTAGGGATCACTGACACCAAGTCACTTGGGTGAAAAGTGACAGCCATATAACTCTGCAGAACAGTTATTTTGCCTTGCACACAACCTTTTTACAAGCTGAATGTTTTTGGTGATGCTGATTGGGAAGTACAGTGTCACCTACAGAAAAATGAGCTGGGCATGTTTCAAACCTACAAAGGTGCAATAGTCTGTTCTGCAGAGCAAATACATGTTAGCTACACCCATTTAGTTTGCTGGATCATGTGTAGAGTTCCACTGAAAGCTACAACCTGCGCTTGATTTCAGAGACAGTTTGTGACAATGGACAGGAGTGACTAGGATGAAAGAACGTCACCTTTCGGTGATGCATCCGATAAAAAACTTAAACAAGAGGTCAGCTACAAGTTTAAACATCTTTCCAAACCCCTATGTCCCCTTCAATCTCCCATCCTTTAAAAGTAACTTTTCCCTGTTATCTCCTCAAGTCCAAACTCTCTGTAGGAGGTGAATGTCTCTCCCATCATTTAAAATAACCTTCTTTGCCCTGTTGTCTCCTCAAATCCAAACTGTATATAGGAGATGAATGTTCTGATTGCCAGTCATTCTCTCACACACAGGCTTTTAATTCCTGACCAGGTGTCAGACACAGCCCCCTCACACAGTACCCTCCTGCACTCCTTACTGGATCTGTAGGTCAGCCAGCCTCAATACAGCCTCATTTTGTTTCTTAATTTTCTAGCTTTAGGGCCCTTTATTCACAATAACTGACTGCCAACAATCTTGGAAAATAAATACTATAGTCACAATATTAAATTGGAAACAAAAATTGGAAAAGGAAAAGTATTATTTAAGGAGCTACTTTTTCAGATGTTATTTGAATCTAGTGAAGCTTCATTAGAGCAGAAAAGGTCTGGCAGAAAGCGAGATGGCAAGGAGACATTCCTACTCACAGGAGAGATTGGCTGGAAAGAATAAGAGAGAAAAATGACAGGTGATATGAAGAACAGAGAGGCAGTTAGAAAGACTAGGTCAGAGCAATGCTGTGTTACTGTCCATGAAGAGTTTTTGTTAGAACCTTTAAGCTGAGGCATTTGGGGATGAACCTGACACACCTGCAGGTCTTTATTGCCATCAGTTTGAACAGCAGCTCACTCACCAGTTAGTAGTTCAGGTATGCCTTATCCAGGTCCATCCCTAAATGCCACAAAGCTTTTCTTTAACGTAAGTACAGTCAGCTTCTGCTTGCATGGGCTGTATTTGTGAGGAGATGGAGATATTTCCCTTAGGGATGGTTCTAAATATCCCACATGGCCGGTTTCCTATACATGGCAGAGAGCTGTGAACATCCTGGTGGGATATCAGATCTTGCAGTCTTGCTGCTCTCCAGTTAAGCAGTTGTACTACTGAACTGTAGAGGGAAGAGCAGCCACAGTGATCTGAGATGCTCTGTCAGTGAAGGATTGCAGGACAGGAGACCATAAATAATAAGATTCACCAATGTATGCCGGTGTCTTCTATTTTTCTTTTTGTGTTCTTTCCTGTCTCTGGCTCATCATGTCCATCTGAAGTTTATCTTTCCTGTGTTAGCTTTTCTGCTGCTTACATTTACCTAACTGATTTTCTTATTTTCTATTCCTATGTTCTTTCTTATCTGAAAATGGTCTTTTCCTCTGCTTTCTTATCTGCCTGTATGCAACTCTCTTCTAGTAAATGGCACAGGATCCACTTTTTCTCACTCTGCTCTTCTTTCTCCATCATCAGATTTTAGTTTGTATCATGGTGTTTGTGACACCCTTTCTTTCAGGGATCTCTTCATATCTCTCCTGAAGACTGTCTCTGCTTCCTCCCTGGAATCCATGACACTTTTCCACTCTTCTCCCTGTTTCTGCTTCTCTTCCCTCCCTGTCTTTTTCTCTACCTT
>VXBU01019354.1:1701558-1704058 GCA_013400315.1 Bombycilla garrulus | reverse complement strand
CAATAGCACAGGAAGTCATGCTTGCTTAATTGGAACATGTAAAACTTGTAGTTTACATACTTATCACTTAAAGTGTCTCTGCAGTTTACAAAGGAACTAAAATAAAATAAAACCCCATCACTGTATCACATAGGTTGTGATTATCAGTGCAAAACTTAGACAGGAAAAAAATAGTTGCTGGATTTTGGGAAAAAGTCCTTGAAGACCAAAAGGGAAAAAAAATATCCAGAACACCAGGATCCACAAGAAATCCAAATGCAATTTTAGAACTTCTCTCCTGAGGTGCTCCTTTCCTTTCCCTTCATCTCTGGCAGAGTTCTAAAAGCTGACATTGGCTTTTTTATGATGTCAGGGTTGTCACCACTTTAATGGGATGAGCGTGAAGCTGAAGTTAAAGCTGTATAAAGCAATATAGTAACTTTATCAGATTTTATCGATAAGGTTGGAGAGAAGCTAGCTTCAGTGAAGAGAAACTCACACCCAAAATCCTTCACCAAGGCCAGTGTGTTTTTACACACAGATCCTTCCTTCATTACCTTCTTTTGCTTTGCTCATTCAATGGCCCTCTGCTCAGAAAAGAGGCCAGCACCCATCCATTATGAAAGGATGTATTGTGTATAATAATTGTGTTGTAATGTGTGTATTGCAGGACATTAGCCTATTTGTGGATACATACTAAAAGGCCTCCTGCCTCTTTTAGGTCACCTTAAAACATTGACATTTTTAAGAAAAAGGCATTCCTTTGAGTTTTCAAGGAAAGGTCTCTGCAAGGTGCAAACCTCTGCAAGATGTGGCAGGTTTTGGTGGATTTAGTATGCGTTTACCAAAAAAATTCAGTCTGAAGATGTTTTTTTATTTTGCCCTTATCCTTTCCTGTCTTAAAGTAATCAGTATTTTCTCAGGTTACTTCATGAACATGTTTTTTATAGACCATTTCAAGTATAAGGAGCAGGACAGGAGGCACAATGTGATTGATATTTCTAAGAGAAGCCCAGAGAAACCAGGAGAGTACACAAGAGTAATGACAGTATGACATGAATTCACATATTATGATGAAGGAAGGTGTCATATTTTATTTACATCAGTTGATGTCAACTTTGTCTCATCTTGAGATTTCAAAAGAGGAGTTCCCTTTAGCTTCCCAGCTTTATCTTTGCTTTTTTTTCCCAGGTTTTGCTCACAGAATCAGCACATTAGTCAGATTCCTACATGATTCTAAACTTCTACACTCCTTCTAAACCTCAAGCACATTTCCAGTGGGACCTGAGTCGTCTGTGGGCCTTGTGATGGTCTTTTTCTAAATAGCTGGAATATTTCTTTCCTATTAAGTGAAAAAATTATAATGGGGTGCTGTTGTGTATTTGATCTCACTTAAAAGTCATGATGTCATGTTTACTCTGCACATGCAAAATTTCTAGAAGGAAATTTCTGCTATCTTGATGACATTAGTAAAGAACTATGGTAAGACCACAGCATTAGGCATTTTTTTCTGTGTTGTGCATAACTGAATGACCAATTCAAACACACTTTATATTTATTACAAAAAAAAAAAAAAAAAAGATACTGAAAGCAATGGCTAACAAGCAAGACAGAGAAAGTTATATTCAAGAAGTTAGTTTGTGCCCTCTGTCCCTGTGACCTTACTGTGCTGGGCCACTAGTATCCTGACCATTTTATTTACTACTGGAGGTTAAAAAAACAAATCGTTTCATGTTCTTGGAATGGTTCCAAAACAGAGCACATATTGCCTCCTAAAGGTGACCTGTTTTAGGGGTGTTTACCCTTGCTAGATTCTGGTTTGCCATTATTAGAATGCGACAGTGAAGCATTTACTAGCTTTGTCCCTATATTTACAATACCTTTTGACAGAGATGTCTAAGAGCTTTAAACATATGCTTTAAAGAGTGGATGGTTGGCTCTGACATTTGTTACAAATCTTTTCAGAGGGCCATGTGGAACTGTTCTAATCCGGGAAGAGCCACTGACTCTCTGTGTGATCTGACAGAGTGACATATCACTTGACCTCAGTCACAGCAGCTGTAAAATGGAGTGGAAATACAGGGAGAAAAACGGAGGATGCCTTTCGGTATCAAGAGCTTTCTTGAGCAGATAGGGTTCAAACCTGCAACTTGGCCTCTTTTTTATTCCTCCAAAAGTCTGTGATTTGTTTTAGATCAGAATTCGGTTTTCCAACGTTTGTTTTTAATTCCTTTTGGCAGTGGCAGTATGCCACAGCGGCAGGATGCCTTATGCAGTCACCTCATCCTGGGTACTCGGGGTGGGAAGAGACGCTGAAGCCTGGGGTGTACAGCTGGCCTGATGAAAGCCTCTCCCTGTCGGCCGGTTTTACGGGGCAGAAGCAGAAACGTTTCAGATAAAAATGTTCCTCAATTGCTCTCCGGGCCGGGGCACAGCGGCGACGCGGGGCGCGGTGACCGCCACCGGCGCCTGAGGACGGCAGCGCCGCGGCCGGAGCGCGCCGCGCCTGCCGGGGCCTGCA
>VXBU01019354.1:1683367-1701518 GCA_013400315.1 Bombycilla garrulus | reverse complement strand
ACTGCACTGCATGGACCGGACCGGCACGTTTCGGCCCCGCGGGGACAGCGGGACGCTCCGCACCCGGAGGCCCCGAACCACGGGATCCCTCGCTCCTGCCCCTCCGGGCACCGCGCCCCCAATCCCCGCACTCTCGGGAGCCCGGGACCGCCGGGCTCCGCAATCCCCAATCCCGCACCGCCCAGCCGCCGGGGCCCCTCCCCTCTGTACCTTGGGGACTCAGGAGCGAGAGGAGGAAGGAAATCGTCTTGGTCTCCGTGATAAACTCTGCGTGAAATCAGAGGGAAACACTCCAGCTTTCCCCCAGCGTTTTGCGTGGGAATATAGCGTTTGGTTTGGGGGTTTTTGTGCGAGTACCTTTGGTTTTGGGAGGTATTGTTTGTTTGGATTTTGGTTTGGTTCATGTTTTTGTTTTGATTTCACGATTTTGTTACTTGGTTATTGTGGGAGTGATGGAAAAGTTTGAAAATCCCGCCAGATGCAGAAGGCTGTGTTTTCTGTGAGATAGCTGAGGATGCTTTAAACAGCAGGTGAAACTCGATCCCGTTCCAACAGCTCCAAGTATGGGAGCTCAGTAGAAATCCCACTCTTGGGGAAACAAGGCTTTCCCCTAGCCAACGTCGTGACCAGCATTCAGATCTCATCTAGCACATGTCTGAGGATAACCTTCAACCAGAGTCTATGTTGCTGCCTGTTCAGTGCACTTAATTTTAAGCTTAGATTTGCTGCTATTTATTGGTGTCCAATCTTCCCCACCATAGCTATTCTTCATACAAGTTGGGTAGCTCTTGACTTAACAAACATCTGGAAGGCTACTCTGGTTTGCATCTGGATGTCCCTCCTCTGCAAAGAAATTACTGGGTAGAATGCTTGTGCTGGTGCAACTCTTCCCAGGGGTAACTGGGCTCTAGTGGGTCTTGTTTTGGAGTGTGACCTGGCGAAGCTGAGAGGTGGAAAAGGAGGAGGGATAGCTTTTCCAGCCTGTAGCAGAGCTGCTGCAGCACAGCCTCTGCTGGAGCCGCCTGGCACAGCCACTGGAGCCGCCGTCCTGCTTGAACTGTTGTGTCCCACTTGCATTCCTGAGCCGTCAGCCAGCAGCACGTGGGCGGGCAGGCAGCGCTCTGGTACAAAAATAGAAACACAATAGATCTTTCCACTTGCCAGTGTGTCTTTCTCTTTTTGCTGGTTTTTACTGCCAGTGAAATATAAAGGCATGTGAGGTGCTGCGTTCCAGCTGGACCTGACCTGTGCACGTCTCAGGGTGTTCTGATCTAGCTTTAGTCCAGGCAAAAGCAAATCATTTTGGTTGGAGTCTTCCCAAAGGTTTGAAGCAGCCTTATTGTATATGGGATGTTGGAATGGGCCTTTTTCATAATTCTGTTTATAAAGATCTGTTCTCCATCCCAGGGATATGTGATGTCATACCTGCTATTTTCTTCACCTTTTTTTTTTTTTCCCTAGATCATCTAGATGGAATGTCTTGTGAAAAAAAAAAAAAAAAAAGTAGAAGATTAAAACAGTTCTAGGAGAAATTCATTAATCACTTAGTACAGTTTTCTGATTTAGACAAAGCACCTTGCTGTGTATTTACACTTGATTTTAATTAACTCTGGGATGTTTGCAACATCTTGGCCACCAGGGAGACATTGTAAAGCTATTTTCCTCCACTTAGTAGCCTCCTGTGAGATGTGAAAAAAAATCTGCAATTTTTTTTTTGTTTTTTTTTTTTTCCCATATAGCTTCTAATCAGAATGAAATGTGAAAATACCATTTCTTCTAAACAATTATATAATTGATTGTATATAAATTGTATTTCCATATGCTTGTTCCAGATCAAAGTATAAGAAACAATATATACATTGTCTCTGGAAGAGGCAGAGTTTCTCTGGAATAATACTACTTCTGTAGACTTTTTAAAGGGCTCTGTTCTGATGGTATCCAGCAAAATAATTTCCTTCTTTGATTACTTTTCCTCCATGTCTTCCCTTTAAATTAAACCAAAACAAATTTTGCCAAACCGCTTCCCTTGAGAGGAAGGCTACAATGTGCATCTGTGGCAGCCAAACAGCCAATTCCCTGTTTCATTTCCTGAAAACACCTAAATAGGGCTGAGCTGCTGGGTGCCTGCACTTCTCCCTGCTGTCTGCACTGTATATATTATCTCAGACACTGTTCAGAACACTGTCTAAAAGAGCAACCACACAGCCACACAGTAAGTATATTTAAAGTATATTGAGTATATTCTTCCTTCCTCCCACAAACATATTTAAGTTCATTTAACATTTGAAAGAAGGCCAGTCTTGTTTAATATTGTAATATCAGAAAGAAATCCAGTCTGTACTTTTTTATGACTAAGCAGAGTTTGAAGGGATGGATATGTTGCTAGTTCAGAGTGCTCGCAGGGTCTTGGACCCTTTGACTTTTGATGCCAGGGACTAACACAATGTTTCAGTTTCAGAACTTGCACATTTTGAGTGGTAGGGAAAATATAAAGGGGTCTTGAAAACGCTTGTGTGGTAGCAGCCGTCATCATAGAGCAGATCCCAAAGGGCAGATTTGCATTGCACTTGCCACCTTAGTCTTTGTGTTGCTGAATGTCTGATCAGCCAAGTCAAAGTTCCTATTCTCTAAGAAGGGTTCTTTGGGTCACTTACTGATGTATTTATTAATGCAAACTATCTGTTCCTCTCTGACAGGAATTTTATAGTAATGTCTTTCTTAACATTGTTCTGCTTTTGTGCATCTTTTTATGATGTTGTGCATTTTTCCTTCTTTATCTTTAGCCTTTATGCTGAAAAATGCTAAAACAATAGTTATCACACATTTAAATGGACTTTGTCTGCTTCCCATTATGAAGAAGTCTTTGTTTTTCAGTAAAATCTGTGGATATGTTTGGAAAAATCTTTTTTCAAGGAGACAAAATTTTCATTGAAAAGGTAAATAATATTCTGGTTTGTCTCACTTAGAAGTTACTCTTCCTTGAAGGCTAATCCAGCTGAGAAAATCTCTGGTACCATCCTTTACCTTCAGTGTTGTGAAAATGCAACGGATTTCAACGCCTTGCCTGCCTGAACTAGGGTGGTGCTGAGAAGGTCTAGGCAGAATAAGAATAAGAATAAGAATAAGAATAAGAATAAGAATAAGAATAAGAATAAGAATAAGAATAACAATAACAATAACAATAACAATAACAATAACAATAACAGTTGATACATCTTAAATACAAAAGCAGTAGTTGCTCAGGTCTCTGATTTATGTACATGAAATCAGAAGCAAAACCTGTGCCTGCACACATCCTTCAGTGCCATGAGCAGATGGTATTAGAGCACAGCCTTAAAAATCTCTGAGCTTAACATCCCATACTTGTCCACAGCATCTCTGAAGGAAAGAGTTCTCTTAAACATAAAATGTTAGAGAAGCCAGAATTTAATAATAGTAAACAATATAAGATATTTCTATACTTTCACTTCAGTCTTGTACTTTACATGAAAGGCAATTAAAACCTCTGATAATTTTATATCCTATAATTTGCAAACACATCTGGTAGGAGTTGGTAGTTAATGACAATGGCACTAGCTGATGGAATCCTATTCAAGGCTAAGCTTCAGAGTCTGGTGGTTCCTGGAAGAATCTTCTTTTGGGGTTGGGTTGTGTGAATTCAGCTCCTTGCCCATTTAACTGTGCAGCGCTCCAGAAGCAGCAAGGTGTCCTTGTTTTAGTTTGCCCATATTTCATTTATTAGCTCTATGAATCTGGCATCTTTGTAGTCTGCTGTACTGCTGCTCCATGAAGCAGTCTGGGCTACCGGCTACCAGAACACATTAATGAATGGCAGCTGTGCACACAGCAGGGACTAAATAGAGCAAAGGAGAAGATCTCCTGGGCATCCCTGAGCAAAGTGAGTGCTAGGACACTTTAAGTCACCTTTTCCTGTGTTTTCCCTTGAGCCCTGCCTGCAGAAGGTCTTATTTCCCTTCTGGCTTGAGGCAGCTCTTCCACTTATGTAGTTTGCCAGCTTATTTCTCCAACAGAAGGAGGACTCACAGCCAGTTTGACTCCTCTGTGTAAAACATCAGTAAGACATTGTGTAAAACTTCTTAATTAGCAGCAAAAAAGGGAATTTTTATTCCACACAATTTGGGAAGTGAACACCGCACCAAAGGTGGAAAAATTGGAACATAGTACTGAAAGTATTCTACTTCCAATATTAATAATACTCATGGAAATACTAATATTGTGTCTGATGACTGTGACACTAAAAGTAGGCAGGTAGCAATGAGGTTTGCCTATGAGATGAAGCTGTGAAACATTGTCAATACAGCTGAAGTCAGAGGCACACAGAAGGTGGACTGGATAGTCTTGGGGACAAGAAAAACACTAGATCATGCCCTTGCATACTGATAGTAGGTATTTTTCTTGTGAGCTGGGACTCAATCTGTTTGAAATGATGACCAAGAAGAGGCCTGGCCTGTGCTGCTTGATTCTGACACAGCTGAACTCTCAGTGCTGTTTAACTCTGCTCTTGGCTCTTGCCATTTTAAAAGGCACCCTGACACCTGATAGACCAAGAGCATAGGTCAGCAGGCTCCCTGCTTACTGTCACATCTCTCAGCAGGCTGCAGAAGGCAAGTGATCGTGTATTAGTGACCTGCTGACATTCATTGTCACTGGATTCATCCTCACACTTTATGTTCAGGGGAGAAAGGAGGATTTCATCACTCCAGGGAGGAAGCAGACTTTCCACACGGCCTGTGTTGTTTCTATTTTGCATGGCTTGAGAAATTGGCTAATTGAACTTTTAATCTGAGGTAATGTTTTAAATTTGGTAATATTAAAGGTGTTTCTTCTTTAAAATACCTTCTATTTTTTTTCTTTAGTAGCCCTTTCTCCAGTATGACATGGTGAAGACTGGTTTTGAGAAGAGGGGCCTAAGTATGGCCAAGAGGAGGGAAATACCATGTGCAAAGCAGAAGTGGATAAACATGCCTGTCTTGTTCCAAGATGTGTCTCCTGGGGCAGTTTTTGATCCCCAGCATAGCTACTGATGCTTGTCCTGAAGAAAGATAATCCATTATGATCTTTCCTGGCCAGATATCTGCAATCCCTTTCTGGAGTTGGTAAAAAATCTTGCTTACCAGCCAACCTTCAAGTGTATCTCTGCAGGACTCAAACCCCAGCAGGACTCCCTTATCACATGGCATTAACTGATGGGATGCTGTCATTTTCGATATGTGTGACTTCTTGCCTCCAACCCCCATGCTGAGATCTCGTGTTCCTTTTTTTCCCCAGGGTCATGTCGTACACAGAGTCCCCACTGTGGCTTTGCTCTGCTAGGTCAAGGGAAACATGAGATGACAATTTACCCTTTCCTATAAATGGTTAAATGTAGAGAATTAAAAAAAAAAAGAAAAAAAAAAGAGGGAGGTGTTTGTGGGTTTCATCTTCAAGGCAGAATTTTATAAATCAGGGAAAAACACAAAGATGGACCCTCTCCAGGGCTTTTGATGTCCTGCACCTTTAAGAGAGGAGTAGCAGGGTGGCATCTTTCAGGCTCTGTAACTGTCCCAGATTTTAACTGTTTTCTTCTGAATAGCAAATATATGGTTCAAAGAGTGCAAAGGAGTCTTGTATTTTTGCAGTAGAAGCGCTGGAAAAATGTCTTGTACATATAAGATCCAGCATTCATGTAGGTTGTTGGTGTTTTCTGCAATTTTTTGTTAGTTTGAGGAAAACTTAATAAGTACTGTTTCTCTTTCTTTCTTTAAAAAAGACAGGGAGAGAAAGCCTGCATTTTCTGCCATTTCCCAAGAGGCTTTTTATCTGTTTAAACCAACTAGGGATTTTTCACATATTGACATAAGCATTCATTTGCTAATTTGCTGGACATTAAACTGCACAGCATTCTTGAATGAGACTGGAATACTTGGGTACTTAGTGCTGCTCAGAGCCCGAATCATTCCCAGTACACATATGGTTTTCCTCCTCTATCTCCTAGATAAAAGTCACTGTTTGATCGCCTTAAGGGAAAGAATGAGTTAAATGGACCAATATTCTAGCCTTGGCTCTAAAACTGGGCCTTTTCAGAAACTCCTCAGCACCTGCAGCAGCTAGGTCATTTGCACATACATAAATAAATAAATTAACAATGAATAAATAATTTAATCCCACCACACAATGCCACCTTGCAGATCTGATCCTTTGCTCCCAGTGAATTTGTCCATTCCTAATTCTTTTTGATAAAGTCCTCAGATACTTGCTGACTGTCAGTCTAATTTTCTTATTGTTTTCGCTTGATTAGTTCTGTATGACCTAAGGTCGCCCTTAAAATCCACATCTCTCGTGAAGACTCCGAAAGGCCTTCTTTTTTTCAAAGGGATGGAAAGTGCCTGCCATTTCTCCGGACAAAAGCCTGGAAGGTTTTCAGTTATTAGCCTCCTGAAGCAGCCCTTTCGCTCACCCAAGCGCAAAAAAAACTCATTAGGGGGCACCTTTCTTTCTGGCTTCTTTATCTGACGCATGTAGGGTGGACGTGTTTCAAGATTTGCGGGTCTTGCACGGATTTGGACAGCCTCGCTTTTAACCCTGCTGGACTGTGGTTGTGCCCACCACAGACATTTGCCTCAGCTCCGTGCCCTTTAGCACCTGGAGGTGCTTGGTCTTTTGGAAAGCTGCTCTTTGCAGTGCTGCGGCGCTGGGAAGGCTCGCTCGTGCAGGGGCTGGCTGGAAAGGCAGGCACGCCTGCCAACAGGTCACATCTGGGCATCTTGCCTTTCAGAGGGCACTGTGCAAAGCTGCCAGCTCCTGCTTTCACTTGAGCTGCCAGAGGTTACAAATCAGAACAGCATCTGAGCTGCCGTGCTTCAACCACACCTGTGGTTTCCTTTTAAGAATTAAAATCACTGAAGTTGTACTGGCAGGTGTTACGGTGATGAATGTTGCTCACTTGCCTGGGCCCTGGTATTTTGTAAGGAGAGACCTCATGGCTGAAGAAAGAGTTAGGAGCAAACAGGTTGTTTCCCTTTCATAAAAGGGCTGCCTAGTGTCTTTGATGAGAGCCCTCAGTTCAGGCTGGGATCTGAGTCTGAAGAGAATGATTCACAGAACTAGAAGGAAAATAAGCAGATACAAAAAATGTAGAAACCAGGAAGATAAGCCAGGGCAGATATAGAAAAACAGGTGTGTTGTTCCTGCAATGCTACTTCTTTTGGTCCTGAAGAACAGCTTGTCTTCCACTAGGTTAGAAGTGACTGATCCCTGTGGGTTAAAATTCAGTAGAAAAGCTCAGGGCTGCAGCTGAGGTCCTGCTTCCTCGTGCAGGGTGGCAGTTTTGTAGGTATTAATCTTTGTCCTGGCCATTTTCAGGGACAGACTCCTTGCTAGGTTGGAAGAATGTACCATTATGTATCATAATGTACCATTATGACCACTATTTTTTCCACAGCTCCTCTGTGGTATCCATACTTTACCTCAATCTAGTTTTCTTCTGTAACCTGGTTCCTCTGAAATCTGAATCAGGCAGCATTCAGTAAAATAAAGGAAGTCATGTGCATAAGGCTGAGCTTATCAGCAAATCCTTGCAGGGTCAACACTGCATTATCAACAAGGCATAATATGCATTATTTTTTCCTCTGGCGTAACTTTTGAGCAGTGATTAGTTGGATATAGTATTGAATGGCATGGAAACTGTGTGATCTACTCCATAGTACAAAGTAATGGTTACATTATGGTCTGAAGAATGGCAGAAACAAGGAGAAATGAGAAATTAGAGAATTTGGGACTGCAACCTGGCAGTAATCATGAAATCATGAAATAGCTTGGTTTGAAAGGGACATTAAAGATCATATAGTTAATTTTGACTTGGGGTCCTCTCAGTAGGGTCCTGCTTGCTCTTTCTAACCTGTCAACTGGTTAATCTCATCTCCTAGAAAACGTCAGGATGATAGTGGGTCCTGGAATACATCATTGGGACCACACAGAAATTGTGGTATTGTGATATATTGAATCTGTAGAGGCCTCTGAAGGCACCAGAAGACAACCCACAAGGAGATATTGTATCAGCATGATAACAGGAAGAGTCCTGTTATAATTTTTTTTTTTTTTTTTGCTTTGGTTTCTTTTTTTTTCTCAAGCTATGCAGGAACATTTTAAGCTCACAGAAGGAACACTATGCAGTGATAAAGAAGGAGTTTGGAGATTGAGATGAAGTTAACTCTCAGTGTCTCAGTGTAACCATGTATCTTATGCTGAAGTAGTAAGACAATGCAGCCTTGGAAGTCATGGTGACAATAAGATTGACCCATCCCTGGAGATCCATTATTACCCCTCATTCATAGGATCTGAGCAAGCATCATTAAGCAGTCTGGTGTCTGTTAGCATGTTAACTTGATCCTTGAAAAAATTTCTGAAGTCATCAATGACTTTGCTGGGAGTTTGCTGGATAAGTACACAGTTATTTGTCTAATCATTAAATTAACTTCCTGTTTTTCTTCAAAATGGTCATTATCTATTGTTGGGGCTGTCCAGTACGGGGCCAGGAGTTGGACTTTGATGATCCTTGTATGTCCCTTCCAATTCAGGATATTTTATGACTATAATTTAGTGTTCTTAGATTCTGTTTAAAGTCTGGTTACAATCATGACACATTCTTTTAGGGTATGGAGGGAAGGTTTGACAACCAGTCTGAAATAGCCCTGGAAATCCAGTTATGAGGACAACGTTTTGGGTTTTCAGGAGTTTTTCAGTGAGATATTCGGCTATTCCCTGAGCTTGGCATATTTTCCCAATGTCAGGCATTGTCCATTCTGAAAAGGAGCCAATAATTTAAGATTATGAAGAAACTCAGCTGTGATTCTGACATGCCAGGTAGTCAGGTGTGGGCAAATATAATTTCTTTCAGTAGGGATAAAATGGTGGTTGTGAAACTGTGTTCTAACATGGTGCACTGTTCCAAAAAGGGAAATAAACTGCATGAGTAAGGGCTCAGCACCAAAACAACACCTTGTCTAAGCAAAAGCTTTCTTTTCAAAGTGCACAAAGTACAAGATTCAGCATCAAAACTGGTTGCTGAAGAATTCTAAATAATAATAAATTCTTTTTTCTGAAGATACTTGTAAAGAATGGCAGTTTCTAAGCACACTTACGAGAACACAGCATTATTCACTTCACTTATCAAGCAGCCAGAGCTGCTAAAATTTCTGTGACTATAATGAAGGAAAGGAAAAGAGAGGAGAAAATAATTTATTTCCATTTAAAGCAATGGAAAGCAAAGTTCTCCCCTAGTATGCATGTGTTAAATAACATCAATTTTCTTATTTTACATGTAGATGTTTATACAGAGTCCTTGAAGCCCTGTGCTTCACACTGGCAAAGGTGGCAGGGGAATAACGTGCCTGTAATTATGCAGACTTTTCGGAGCTAAACCAGTTCTGGGGAGGGGCTCAAGCTTCTGAGCTTGACATTTTGACAACCAGATTATGAAGAAAAGACACTGGCCTTCAGTGGATGGCTAACAATTTTGTCTGAAACAGTGCTGGCTGGAGGGAAATGGTAAATAACCCATTCTTCTCCACATAAAATTCTTTCCACCTGGTCTGTAGTACGTGCAATTAGTAGGTTGAAAGTATTTGTCAGCTGCACAGCTGTTTCAGCTCAGTGGCTGGACTTGTTACACCTTCTGACTGTGTAACAGGCACACAAAAAACTGGAATTTTTTTAAATTAAATGCAGTATTTTAGCATGAAGATGTCTAACCCCTTTGAAATATCTGAGCGGATAAATTAGGCCACTTGCCAGGCAACAATGAAGGTGGGATTCAGCCGCCCTGACGTTTTTCCCCTACTTGTATATCTGAATATGACCTATTGATCCCACATTCCCTCAAAATTCAAAGGGGAAAGATATATATTCCAAGGAAAATGTACTTATTTTTAAAGGGAGAAAATAAAATCAGTCTGATAAATTATCCTCGGGAGCTGCCTGTTTAACTACAAAGATTGCTTAGGATGATTAATTCATTCTCAGACCTTTTCCTTTGGGACAGCTAACAGTTTTACGTCAGATGGTCATAAATTTCAGTATGTTCCTCTATTATCACATCACTGAAAAGGTTTTTTCCTTTGTGGTATGGTCTTGTTTTATAACAAAGTCATTTTTCCAAGTACATGAATGAAAAACTCCAGTTGGTCCCATCCCATCCTTCTGGTTTTGTCTGGTAAGGAATGAAACCTGCCAGCACTTGGTTTATGCATTTGTGGACCTATGTCCTCATTTTATGTCCTGACCAGCTATGACTGGATGCTCGAAGGTATTCTGTGCCCTACCAAATTGTTGTTATTTTCCTAAAACAAAGAAATCTTTGGGTTTTTTCTGTTTGCAGTTACAATGCCTGGAAAACTTTTTGAAAGGCCTTTAGGGGGCTGGATGCTGGCAGCAGGAGTTTCCTCTCTGTACCAGAACTCTAGTCTGAAAATCCCTGTAACTTTCTGCTGAAATAGGAAGAAGTTTAGCATTTTCTCTCTCTATTTGATCCTAATCTGAAAAGGCAAATTTCTGGAGGGGTGGTGGGAGCTCTTTCTGGGAGTATAAAGCAAAGCTGAGTGTAACACGGTTGCTAACTGTGTGTAACACAGTCTAAGAAAATCAAGAAAAATTCTGCCCCTTTGCTCTGGTGAGACACTCCAATCTGGAGCGCTACATCCAGACTGGGGGTCCTTAGTGTAGGAAGGAGATGAACCTGTTGCAGCAGAGGGGGGACACCAAGTTAGTTAGAGAAATGGAGCACCTTTCCGATGGGGAAAGGCTGAGAATTGGGATTTTCAGCCTGGGAAAGAGAAGGCTTTGGGATGACCTAATTGTGGCCTTCCAATACCTAAAGGGAGCCTACAAAAAAGATGGAGAGAGACTATTTACAAGGGCACGTGGTGACAGGACATGGGAGAATGGCTTCAAATTGTGTGTAGGTTTAGTGCTATATTAATTTTCTGGAAAGAAGATGCAAAGCTGCAGCGTGGAGAGCTGCAAATAGCTCTTGAGAAGATGTGAAGATATTTGGTGAAGAACAGCATGCCATGTTGCTGCTTGGAACATCCTCACCATGGAAAGATCATTTGACCTCCCAGAGTTGGATCAGCTCCTCCGTATGCACACAGACAGAGGCTGGCCTTTCCTTGAAGTGAAGGTTGTTGTGCCTAGCTGTGGCATTTTTTCTTGGAGGAACATTTTATGCACTGAGTACCAGAGGTGGAAGAATCTGTTCTGTACGTGACTTCACTTTCATGATCAGCGTAATTGTGTGTTTAAGACAGATGTAGGTTATTTTCTTCCCATATATCTCTATGAACATGTGGCTGCATAGTTGAACTAATAAAATGAGCATGAGGAGCCACTGAAATATGAATTGCTCAGCTATTTGGCAAGCCCTCTGATGATGCAACTCCACCATGCCTTCCTCTTGTGGAAGCAACTGCAGCTTCGTGGATGTCCAGGAAGCTGCCACCTGCACTAGCTAAGGATAGATGCAGATATAGGTAACAAGCATGTAGGAGTCTCTTTTTTGCTTTAACATACTCTCTTTTCTGCAGATGGTGCCTTGTAAACAGAGGTACCTTTATCATAGTTCTAGTTTTCCTAGATACTTGCTCTCTAGCAGGTTTTGACATTATGCAGTAAATCATGTAGTCTTGCTCATACTTTTTTTTCCAATTGGTTTATTTCCTTTTCCAGACATCAAAGAGAATTTACAATAATAATTACAAGTATTACAACAATAATTATTACAATTATATCAGTAATAAAACTCCAAGAGTAGGGTTTTTTTCATTACTTTAAGAGAGGAGAAGATACTGTATGAAAAAAAATTTCTGGCATAGAAAAATTGCTATTACATCCTATAATAAAAGGTGTTTTGTAATGGAATAGGAAAGACTCAGGTTATGTTGATTCCCTTAGAATATTCCAATATATAATTGTGTTGGATGGGATACATATAGTCTCAAGGTTTCCTGAGGTTCTTTAAGTCTGATAATCTGTTCTCAGTGAATGTCAGTGATCCCTCTTACACTTTTCTCACTTTGAAGCCATGTGGGGTTTGCTCAATAGGTTTTGTTGTTATTGTTCCTTCTACAGATGCCAGTCCTGAAACCCCAGCAGCAATTTGATAGTAAGGGTAAATTATTTCCATACTCGCACCTCTAGGAGAAAACTCTATACCCTAACCTTTACTCAAGGCTGTAGTGGTGTCACCTCTTGTGGTGAGTAAGGTTGTACAGGTGTATCCAAAACCTGTCAGGTGTATCAGACTTTGAGGTTGCCCTAGGATACATTAAAAGACATTTTAGTTTGGGGGGGGGAAGTAGAAAAGACAAATCCTATATATTAGTGGTAAAAGACTGATCTTCAAAGTCTCTGTGAATTCTTCCCCTGGAACAGCACTGATGCAGCATGCATGGGAAGCTATGAGGGTTGAATAAAGCTGCATTTAAACAAATAGCAGGCAAACCAGACTAGGAATTAGTGAGAAAAACTGAACTGAATCCAGGAGCTTGAATTTTACAAACTACTCCTATTTCTTCCCATGTGATGTTTCATCCAATAGTCTTCAATGTTGCTTTTTCTCATCTTTTAAAATGAGTTTTGTTTGTTTTAATATGCCAAAACTGTGTATAGAGCAGTATGTTATGTGGGTAGGTATCCAAGTTTTAACCTTACATACATATTAAAATTACTTTCCTTGTACTTCTTTCTAAAATCACTGTTCTCTTCAAGAGAATTCAGTGTTCTTTTCCTAAAGCAGCCTTTATGCTCTGTGTGGGAGAACTTGCTAGAAATAGACATAATGATGTGAGACTCACCCAATACAGGAGGCAAATCTGTGAGATCAGATGCTACATCTCAGCAAATATGACACTATTGCCTGGAGGGTTCTTTTCCAAAAGTCTGCCTTTGCAAAAGGATTGCTGGACAAGCCTGCAGCTGCTTCAGTAGCATGGGTCTGATATGCAGACTGTTCCACAGGCAAACAGAAGGCTTCCTCCTCCTTAAAATGGATTCAATTTATAATGGAAAAACAATCCCCCTGGCCACTATTTAATTGTCTCCAAGAATGTGGCAGAAGGGCCAGAAGCTGTTCTGATTGGGGTGATCATTGTAGCTTGGCACCGAAGACCCTCTGCTTTCCTCAGCACCTCTGGCACAACCCTGCTCAAACCATGCAGGCTCCCCTGGGGTGACTTGGAGCCTGAGGAGCAGCAGCAGCATTCCACAGAGGGACCACAAGACTTAAAATGTGGCAGGATCTTCACCATGGGAAAGGGATCACATCCAGACCACTAGGAAGCCAATTATTGAGTGCACCTCTGCTGGAACAGATCTGTAATTAAGAGCCTTCATTGGTGCAGTTCCTCCTCTTTCCCTCAGCTGCTTCTTTCAAAACCATGGCTCAGTCCCTGTAGGTGTGCTGATGCAGCTCTTTGTGCTCCAGTGCTGCAAGCAGGGTCACGCACACAGAGTAAATAAAAATACTCTTTTCTAGTTAGCTACTGACCTGATTGATGAGATGCCCCAAGAATGACCGTGTTGTCCTGAATTTGGGGACTTTGTTCAGTGGCATCAGCTCTGTTTCCAAGGCTGGAAACTTCACAGTGTGGCACTACCAGCAAAGCTCCTAGGTCTTTGAATAATGCATTCAGACTGGTGAAAAAAACATGGGAAGAAGGAGGAGTTCTGATCTGTGTTATATATGCTCAAAGACCATAAACATTCTTTACTTATTGAAATAGTAAAAGTGAAACAGTAGAATTTGCCTGTCACCCATTGAAAACATAAAGCTGTAAGATGGAGAGTTTATGCACAGGCTGCTTATGTCTCTTTGATCTAACTGATGATACTTTAAATAATAATGCAAATAAAGCCTTGGGATAAATGAGAGAGCTGGAGATGTTTTCAATAATGAAATATTACAAAGATCAACATAAATTTTTCTAAGTAGCGAGAGTCTGTATCAGATGCAGAACTGTAAACTCACATTTTGCTGTCCTTTGATCCCAACATGATTATTTGCTCTCAACATAAAGAAATTACTGAGGTGTGACCATGCTGTACAACTGTTTTCTGGGGTGAGAAGAATTGCAGTACGTGTAGGACATGGAATGTGTGGGGAAAAGAGAGGAATTCTGATAACAGGGAAAAGGGGTGGAAAAGAGGGCATGAAAAGCATGGGAAAGGAAGGCAAGGCAAACTGTGGCAAAAGAGATGTGAAAGTCTAAGAAGGAGAAAGATGCTAGCTGAAGAAAGGAATGGGACACAACAGAGCAAATCATTCACTGTTAAGATTTTTAGCCAAGCAGGTGCATAACACAGAATCTAGTATTTTGAGGGCTTTGGGAATTAAAGTAGTTTATTTTCAGGAACAACCCCTCTCTATTCATTCCCTGTGCTAGCTGCTGCCAGACGCTGGTAAGTGTCACTTCTGTGCCACATGATGAGCACCCCACCTGGGACCAGGTACAGCCTTTAACAGTTCCTACCTGCACCCACCAAAGTTGGAAGATGATGCTCATGGCAGAGCTAAAATAATTCCAAAGGGGAAAACGGCCAAAATTCTGTCCTATAGGCACAGAAATGTAAAATAAAATTCTGTCCTATAGGCACAGAAATGTAAAATAAAATCACGACAAATGAGCTGAACCTCTGTCAAAAGACGAGGGATGGTCTGTACCCCTGTACTGCCTGTGCTGACCCACCTGTGTGCACAGAGCATGGTGCACAGGTGTGGGTCTGAGCTGGGAAGGCAGCTCAGCTCCCATGCCTGGTACAGCTTACTTTAGCAAATTCCAAAATAATTTCGGGGCCAAAAGCGGGAGGGTGAGCTCAGAGCCCTGAAAGAGTGGAGGGAGGGGAGACTTTTATCCCAAAGTCATTGTAAAGCCAAAGAGGGGTTTATCCTCCACAGCTAAATGAAAATGAAAAGAAAAAAAAAAAAAAAAAAAAAAAAAAAAAAAAAAAAGGAAAAAAGAAGAAAAAAGAAAAAAAATCCAGGATAGCAACATTGGAGAGACAAAGACTGTCATGGACCAGTGCGAGTTTGCAAAATTATATGTAAATGACCCCAGTTTTGACCATGGTGGCCCTCTGCTAATCCCAGAGAGAAAATCTACTTAGCAAAGGAAAGTTTTGTTTAATTTGGTTAACAGGGACCAAAATGCTGAATATATTTATGTTTTCAGGAAAATGCCGTATCTTTAATGCTTCAGTGACAAAGTGGGATCGCAAGAGTTTAAAGCACACAGAATAAAAGTCATGTAGCATTTTGTCCATATTCTGCACCCAGTGCTAATAAAAACGAGTGTGTTTTCATAATAGGCACCAGCTATTCCGGCTGCTGAATGTCTTTGGCTGATTCCATATTGTTCTGTGTACCCTGACCAAAAGAGAGGTTCCCTCTGGATTTACCGTCCTAGAGGTGTCCCGAGGAAATGACGGTGTTTTCTCCCCTCCCTAGCTAACTCACCATGCCGCCGTGTGACCTTTCCCCGCTAATCTGGGATAGGAGCTTTTCCTGTATTTACAGGTTAAACGGAAGATACACATTCCACTTTTTACTCATTGTAATGAAGATCTTTTTGTCTGTCTCCGAATAAAGGGTCGGGTTGGTTTACAAATTGCGGGTCAGCCCATTCCGCGACCTGGGCAAACAGCGCAGGTCAAATCTCCTCAAAGCCTCCCCACCCAACTGGAATAAGTTAATTTACCCCTCGACGGCTCCGGCCCCGCCGGGCATGCCCGGGCTGCCCCGCTTCCAGAGGCTGTGGGAACACCCGGGCACGCCCGGTTCAGGCGGGGCTGAATTTGCCCCGTCGGGAGGGAGCCGTGCCGCGGTTCCGCGCCGGCGGCGAGGCTGGAAGGACTCGCTCCCGGAGCTTCCATCGGTTTTATTCTCGGCCGCCTGCCCTCCCCGCCCCGTCCTGCGCCTTCACCGTTATTCATCCTCCTCTCAACAAGCTGCGCCGCGGAGAAATTCGCTGGCAAAGCACACGGGAAATGCCTCTCGGACTCATGCCCCTGGAGCACCCCTCCCCGGGCAGCACCCGCGGGTTTTGCGGGGCAGCGGGGCATCCGCCACCTCCGGGGTACCGCGGGACTCCCGCCCAGCCTCCGGCGAGAGCCCGGGAGGAGAAGCCGGGCGGCAGCGGCAGCCGGCCCGTCACGCCCTGCCCCGTGCGTGCTGCGAGCTCCGGGGCCCGCGCTGACCGCGTCTCGCTCGGGGGAGCTTTTCCCTGGATGGATGCGTGGGGAGACTCCCAGCGCCACCCGAGGAAGCTCCCTCACGGAAACAAAGAGCGGCGGCGGGTATAAACGTTTATTCCAAGGCATCACTCGTACAGGCACTGAACCCGGAGGTGGGAAGACGAGCGGGCGGGGGCAGCTCCAGGCCCTTGGAGAGGGCGGGCGGGGGCAGATCTGGGCTCCCGGGGGCTCCTCGCCGTCCGGGACCCCTGCGCCGCTCCCTGCCCGCGGCAGCCTCCCCGTGCGCCCGGATGTCACCCGCAGTGTCCGCGGTCATAAATAGGTGTTTTTTTCAGGCGGGACGAGTCTCTATAGCATGGAGGGGTGCTGGCCCGGGGGCAGCCCGAAGGCGTTGGGGTGGGAATGGCCGAGGAGGTTGAGGTAGTGGCGGTCCAGCCCCTGCACGGATGAGAGGAAGGTGCTGCGCTGCTGGCCGGGGCTGGCGAGGGGTACGGCGGCGCTGGGCAAGTGGTAGGGCAGGGAGGGGCTGCGGGCGGCGCCGTGCCAGGGGAATGGCCCCCCCGAGGGCGGCTGGAGCACGCCCTCGGTGGGGCTGTGGACGTGCCCGGGGCACTCGGGCCCAGGATGCAGCTGGTAGGAAAAGTCCGGCTCCGGGAGGGAGCCCAGGGAGGTGAAGAGAGGCTCCGTAACGAAGCGTGCTTTGGACTGGAGAAAGGCCAGGATGCGGGCGTACTTGGTGTCTTTGGTCTCCATCCTCTCCACCGTCGTCAGGTAGTGGACCAGGTTCTTCATGCACTCGTGGTAGCCGTAGTGGAAGTAATTGGCGAACTCGGAGAGCAGCTCTGCTGGAAAGGAAAGGGAAGGGAATCGAGCTCCTCAGGGTCCGGCCGGGAGAGGAGCGGGGAAAGCCGCCCCCACGCCGCGAGTGACCTGGCGGGGGCCGCGGGAGGTCGCTCCCGCCCACCTACCCTTCTCCCGGCCGCGGGGAAAGTCCGCCGAGTGCAGGGCCCGCAGGTACTGCACCGTCATCTCCAGGATCTCCGCCTTCTCCAGCTTTCCAGAGCTCTGCAAGGGGCAGGGCAGGTGGGCATCACCTCTCTCCTGAGACGGCTCGGCGTTCCACTGGGCCGCCCCCTATCCCCGCCGTGTCGGGGGGGGAAATGTCGCGGCGCACCGGGGAGAAAAGGCCGTAAGGGCCGCTCCCCCCTCCTACCTGCTTGGCCAGAGCCATGGGCACCGTCTTCCCCAGCTCGGTGAGGCAGCGGTTGATGCGGTCCCTCCTCCGCTTCTCAATCACTTTGTGGGAAACAGGCGTCCTCTGCAAAATATATGGGACGCGTTGGAGAAGGGGGGGAGAAAGCAGACGGATCCAGTCCCGCCGTGACAGCCGCCCCCGGCCCCGGTCTCGACCCCTCCAGGGAAGCCAGTCCCCAACCCCGCTCCGAGCGGCGGTGCCGGGCGCGACGCGGCCTCGGGGAGGATGATGCTGCGGTGGCCGGTCCTCTCCGCGCGGCCCCGGTGGCTCCCCGACTGCGCGGACGGCCCTGGCAGGGCAGGCTGGTTTTTGTGAGGGAGGTGTGGTTGTTTTTTTGCGTGTAGGGGGGGCTTTTCCGAGGGAGAAGCGGCGAAGGGCTCGGGGCCAGGCCGGCTTGGCGGCCCCGCAGACCCGTGCGCGCAAGGCGGGCGACGACTCACCCTCCGCTCCTTGAGCTTGGAGGCCATGGTGGGCTCTGCATCCCCTCTCTCTCCGGCCCCCTTATAAAGCCATCAGTTCTTGGGGGGGACCCCGGGGGGCCTCCACGGGCCCGCTGATCCCATAGGATTAGGGGCGAGCGGCGCCGAGGGAATGTATGCATTAAAGATCAGGGGGGAAGGGGGCGAGGGGATGAGGGGCTTTTTTTTTTTTTTT
>VXBU01019354.1:1632920-1681909 GCA_013400315.1 Bombycilla garrulus | reverse complement strand
CACCCCACCGGCCCGGGCCGGTCCCCAGCTCTCCGGCCCGGCCGGGAGCGCCGAACGAGTCCGCGGGAGGAGGCGGCGGTGGGCCCGGGGCGCGGCTGCCCCGGTCGGCGGGACGGAGTGGGCAAGGCCGGCTGCCCGCCTGGGCACCCCTGCGTGCCGTGCCGCCGGCCGCATTATTCTTCCAGGAGCCTTGTAGGTTTCGGTATATTCATTCTCGTACAATGGGATTAAACACTAACCGTTATCATCCAAATTAACTAAATTCTGAATAGCAAATGAGGGGGCTTTTATTTTTTTTCCTCCTCTTTTTTTTTTTTTTGCTCCACTGGCGGAGATGGAGTTGATCCTCTTACTGTCTGTGTTAACCGCCAGCTGCAGGCGCCTGCGAGGCAACTTCTTACACGAGGGAAGTTGTTTATTTGCTCGCTGGCTGTTCCCTCGCTGGTTCCCCTGCGGGCCGAGCCGCCCAGGTCAGCGGCGGGGGGCGCGGGGTGGCCGTGGCATCCCCGTGTGCACCGCCTCCTCGCCCTCGGAGGGCTTCGGCGGGGCTGAACCTGAGGGAGATCACCCGACACCACCGCGCTCGGACTGCCCTTGCAGGGAAAACAGGAGAAGGCGGGTTTGGGTATTTTTTAGTATTTAATTCCCCTCGAGCGATTGTTGGCTCTCCTTGCGGGACACGCGTGCACGGCTCTTTGGGAACCCACGGCGGACACCCGCGTCCCCGTGACCCTCCACCAGGAGGTTTTCTCCTCTCGTCCAGGAGCCCCGCGGCAGAGGGGCGCAGAGCCCTGTCCGGTACGCGCGGAGCGGGACGAGCCCGCCCTCGCCCCGGCGGCTGCAGGGCTGGGGCTGCAGGGCGTGGGAGGCGGCGCCGCCCCGGCCGCCCCTCGCCCTCTCCCCGGGGTTCCCGAGGGAGCGGCCCGGCTCAGCACTCCGGTGCGCTGCCGGGGTGCGCACGGCTGCCGCGTCTCGGTGGCGTGTGGCCCCTGTCCCTTGGGCACTGGCGCTCCCGACTTCTGCCAGACAGGGAGGTGGAGAGCCTCTGAGAGGTGTTAAGCTGCTTTGAATTGGCATCTAGGTTTGCCTTTTTGTGAAAACAGATTGCCTTCGCTGTTTCTTCACCCCTTCTTTTCTTTTTCGACTCCTACATAACTTTGGGGTTACACGCAATTACTTCACCAATTAGTTGAAACTGTGGCTGTTAGGCTTGAAGATAATTGTCACTGTGTGCTAGCAAGAAATCAGCTAACCAGTCTCCCATGTAAAGAGTTGTCTATGCAGCTGGGGAATCAAGTGCAAAATTGTCCCAGTGTGGCTAGGACTGAGGTTGGCCCTGCTCACACGGTTCGGTCCCATACTGAAGGTCCTGTTGTGTAATGTGGAGAGGCATTCACATTTCTGGATGATCTCATGGCTGCTAGGAAATGGGAGAACTCTCAAGGTGCAAAAGGTCCTACTTGTAGAAGTGATAGTTTTATTACTTGGCAATCCTGGATCTGCAAAGAAGCAGTGATCTCTTCAGCCAGGAGAAGGCATTTCATTTAGGAGCTTAACCCTCAGCTGTACACAGAGCAGTCCACCACATGCTGCCAGCTTTTGCTGTGAGGCTTGCACTCAGCGAGGCTAGGTTAGCAAGTTCCCAGTCTTTTCATAGCTCCTAATGCACTCTGCATCTGTGCAGGAGGCTGCTTGGTCCATGTCTTGTTTTTTTTTTTTTTTTCTATTTCTTGTTCCCCTACTTCAATGCTACTGTTGGTTCCAGCTATAGTCCACTTCTGTGTCTTCCTTCCTAGAGAAGGACCCTGCTCCTGTGTTTGCTCACCTGCCATGAGTAGTGTCATCAGTAAGGGGGAGGGGACAACATAATAGGTCTTGAGACTCCGTGCCAGTATGATCCTTCGTGCTTGTAGCTGTGAGTCTCCTGCCTTGTTGGGTAGATTCAGAGTGCTCTCAGAATCCTAGAGTGCTAGAGGAGGTGCTGTTTGTGCTTCTGAAGATGATGTTCTTCTCATTCTGTGAGATACAGTAATGCCTGTAAGCTAAGCTTTGATCCTAAAAACTCTAAAACTTTGATCTTTATCATAGGAAGTGGTCAAGTATCTCTGTGGTGGAAGACAGGACAGCAGTGCTCCTGAGTGCTGCTATGTGCTTGTCAAATTCCACATCTGAAGAGACACAATTCACTGTAGGTAGGTTTTGTGGTGTAATTTCAATATGACATTTGCCGTTCTTCACGATTAAAAGCTTTTCAGGAATGTAAACTCCAATATGGATTACTTTTAGATTACTCTTTGTATGAACTTTTTTGAGTACAGATTGCTTGAAAGTCATTCTCATACATTTCTGTATTTTGTAATATCTACTTTGTTCACTTTTTTCCCAGATGTAAGATTTTAAGCTTCTATTTAGATTTATATGTAGTATAGCTAACATATTCAGAATTACATAGGGTAAAATGTTTCACTGATTAAAATAAAGAGTAGTTCTATGTGTTGTAGCCTTTTACAGCTGATTTACATTGACAGAAGACCTGATACAGCTTTTGACCATCAAATGTGTATACATGGCAAAATTTAAGACTGTCCACTGTGTGTATATACAAGGTGAGTCCCCCAAGACAGTGGATAGATTTGCAGTTTGCAGTTTTCCCCATGACAGCTGTCTTCTCAGCCACATCACTATTGTGAGAGAACATGTTGCTCTTTAAATGACAGCCTGTCAGAATGAGAACAGAGCACTAAAATTGTTTTCAGTGGGATTTAGGTAATCGTGAATCACTGGGGAGGTGTACATTAGATTGCTTGTGACTGAGGTGTTCTAAATAGCTCAATTAGTGACTGTCTGGCACAAATAAAGGCTGAAAGGTTCAGAAAGTACAAGGGGTTTTTCTGCAATGACATGTCTAATTGCTGAAAAATGTCTAGGCCAGTCCTCTCCAGTCTTAGTAAAAACTAAAACCAAGCAGAAGCAAAAAACTTTTGCTCAGCATGGCTTCACAGAGGGGAAGTTATGCTTAATCCACCCAATAATCTTCTATGATGAAGTGACTGGCTTGGTGGATAAGGAAAGAGCAGTGGATGCTCTGAAGAAGAGAAGGCTTCAGGGTGACTTTATCACAGCTTTTTAGTACCTGAAAAGAACCTGCCAGGAAACTGGAGAGGGGCTTTTCAGAGGGGCACATAGTGACAGTACAAGAGGAACTGACACTGCTCAGCATAAAGAAGAAAAGGCTCAGGAAGAGCTTACCACTGTGTTCAAATACCTGAAGGAAGGGTGTAAAGAAGACGGAGCCGGACTGTTTTCAGTGTTTCTCAGTCACAGGAACAGAGGCAATGTGCACCAGCAGAAACACAGGAGTTTCTGTCTATGATAGGAAACAACTCTTCTGCTGTGTGGATGATTAATCACTGAAACAAGTCAGCTTCTGGGGTCTGGAGGTGGTTCTGGGCAGCTGACTCTAGGTAGCCATGCTTGAGCAGGGAGCTTGGACCAGATGACTTCCAGAGATGTCTGCTAATTTCAACCATATCACAGTTCTGTGCATTTCCTGTGTGAACATTTAGTTTTGGTGTAATTCAGCCCCACTTCGCTTTNAGCTACTGGTGTACCCTGGGGGTCAGTATTTGGTCTAGTCATGTTTAACATCCTCATTAATGAGCTGGAACGTGCCCTCAGCATGGTCACAGATGACACAAAACTGCGAGGAGCAGCTGATACACCAGAGGATCGTTCTGCCATCCAGGAACCAGGCTGTCAGGAATGACATGAAATTCAGCAAAGGGAAACACCCCTGGGAAGAAACAACCCTCTGCACCAGTACATCCTGGGGGGCTGACTGACCGGGAAGCTGCTCTGTGGAGAGAGGCCTGGGGTCCTTGTGGACATCAAGTTGAACATGAGCCAGCAGTGTGGACAAGAAGGCAAATGGTGTCCTGGGGTGCATTAAGAGGATTATTGCCAGCAAACTGTGGGAGGTGACCCTGCTCTTCTACTCAGCACTGGAGCAGTCCACATCTGGAGTTCTGGNGGAGTTTCTGTCTATGATAGGAAACAACTCTTCTGCTGTGTGGATGATTAATCACTGAAACAAGTCCGTTTCTGGGGTCTGGAGGTGGTTCTGGGCAGCTGACTCTAGGTAGCCATGCTTGAGCAGGGAGCTTGGACCAGATGACCTCCAGAGATGTCTGCTAATTTCAACCATATCACAGTTCTGTGCATTTCCTGTGTGAACATTTAGTTTTGGTGTAATTCAGCCCCACTTCGCTTTGGCATAGAAGAAATGTATTTTAATTTTTTCTTACTCTACACAGCAGATTGAGCTCTTTTACTCTGTTCTCAACAGAACAATTCATTTAGATTCAGAGTTTCTACACCTGTGTCAAGCTGAATAAATGGGAGGGATGCACGGTCTTTCTGTTAATTGTAATTTACCACATGTTGCATTGCAACTCGGCCCGTTAAAGACTCATTAACATCCATTATACTTTTAACTGCTTTGTAAACAATTCTAATTCAATAGGACTTCACAGCTTAATTCCCTCTAGAGCCCTTTGTAACTCCTAGCCATGACTTTCTTTCTAGCTGAAGTGGAAAAGGAGACCCCTGTGAGAGATTTATGGACTCTGAAAAGCCTATTAATTTAGTTATGCCATAGTTCAAGCATCTTATTATTACGAACCCTCAATATTGAGTGTTCTGGGTAAGCATCATCCCCTGCTCACCCTGTTCTTTGACTCCTTTTTAGTGCACATCTATCTAATATCTGAGAGAGAGTAACAGAGCCCTGATCATACCTTGTAGGAATGTTTGTCTGCCAAAATTCTGTGTATCTGACACAGGGATATCAGATGGTGGCCAAATATTTCTGCAACAACTCTCTCTTTCTGGGTAAAATTAGGACCATATTGAATTCCCAGCATTCATAAGTCATGAGCCAAGCCCCCAAACTCTTAAGAGAAGTGAAAAGTCAGGAACTTAAAATTGTCAGAAATAATAACAAGCCATCAGAAGGTTGGTTATTTCAGTGGTTTTCCATTTGTGGTTTTTCCTTCCTCAGCTTTTGTGACTCAGATTCTCAAACATTCTGCATAACCACTAGAATCGAAAAGTAATTTTTATGAAATCCTTAGATCCCAAAGCAGAAGTGTAAACTGCCAAATATAATTATATTTTCTAAATGAAAATATAATGGTTTTAGGAACAATAGAAAGTGTATTAGTGCTAGATATGGTGCTACCCATTTTTTAAACTAATTTTAGCAGGCAGGGAAGAAGTACCCATGTCTCCTCTGGCTTTAATGCCACATCTATTTTGATGGAAAGCTATTTTACATGTCATGAGCATGTACAACCACCTTGTGCATGGTCTGAAATCCCATTCTTCCTTCACATTCATGTCCCACCCTCTTGATGGCACAGATAGGAGCGTGTCTGGGCACCCAGCCTGTTGTGGTGCTTTGAACATTAGTTAATGCTTTTTCTAATAAATTTGGTTTGGTTATGGGATAGGGAAAACAGAATATGAAAGTGTCAGTGCCAGAAAGGAGAACTGGGAAGAGTTTCTCAGTGACAAGCATTGGAATCACTTACTCCAGTCTACCGTTCTGGCATTGTTTCATGCAATAAATGTATGTACATGAAAATAATATAGAAATGGCAGTGATGTAAAAAACACTGGCTTCTGCACTGTTATCTGACAGGCATATGTGAAGATTCATATAAGATACAGATTGGAATGTCACTGTGCCCCATGGCACTTGTGGCTGACAAACTGGGAGGGAGTCCCACAGTCTGATCCCGACATCTGCAAGGTGGAAATATCCAAATTCTTCTTGCACAGCCCATCTGTGGTGCTGAAGACAGGCACCATTAGATAATGAAACAACATTGTATTACTTTAAAAAATAGCTTAATGTCGAGCAGTGTTAACAGTGCTGCAAACAGGCAGGTTTTTCTTCCAGCGCATGAGCATCGTCAGCGGGGATGAGGCTGCTCAGCTCCCTCTTCCCGTGAGGAAGCCTACAAAGCGTTGTGGAAAATTGTGGGAACATTCGGGGTTGGCTACTGCCCTCTAGTGATCGTCGCCAGCGCCTGAGGTTTCTAACTCGCCTTTTATTTTCTGATCAAATCGCTAAAAATAATTTGTGTGTGTGATCAGATGCATGAAATTCAGAATTATGAAACAGCGCCTGATTCATCAGATCTCAGAATTTACACCAGATGATGAAATGTTCCTAGCATGGGCACCAGCTGATACAGCTCTAAAAATACAGTTAATGCAATCCAAACATTTAGATTAGCAACTAAGTTATTATTTCCCACTTCTTAAGAAACTGATATATCTTGGTTTGAATAAGCTTAGTGATAGAATTTTTGCCTAAAAAAAGCATTGCTGCATTTTAAATACAGCCTTTCAATAACAAGCAAGTCACCCTTCTTTCACAAAAATATTCCATAACAAAACAATGACTGTGGGGAAGCTTTATAGAATATAAATCGTTGAGAAACAGAATATTTGCTTCAAGTCATGATATAGCTGAATTTGTGAGTAGCACTGGACACCTCTCTCCCTTTTTTTTTTTCCCCTCTGTGCTAAAATGATCAAATATCTGCTAGTTAAGAAGCAGGATGTGTGGTTTTTATAAGTGCTCAGTTCCCTGATGAAGTTCTCATCAAATGCTACCTGATGGAAGGGCTGTTTGAGCAGAATTCTGCTGCTGGCATTAGAGGTATAACTTGAGGATTTATTTGAGGTTTTTTGTTTTGGTTTGGTTTTTGTTTTGTTTTGTTTTGGTTTGGTTTTTTTTTGCTTGGGTTTTGTTTTCATTTGGTTTGTTTTGGTTTTTTTTATCAGTCTGGCTATGATCTAATTANTTTGTTTTGTTTTGGTTTTTTTTGGCTTGGGTTTTGTTTTCATTTGGTTTGTTTTGGTTTTTTTTTATCAGTCTGGCTATGTTCTAATTGAAAGCAGCTTAAGGCTATTTTTGCTCTAAACGCAGAAGAGTCATTTAAAACCCCTGTCTCATTAAATCCAGCACCCAGCTGTGCTGCTCACTGATGAACAGCAACCACAGGTTAGGAACAGCAGAGCAACAAGTGTGTTGATAGAATTGGCCTGTGTATGAAACACAGCAGGCAAGGGAGCCACCCTTACCTTTATCCTGCAAGAGCAATTGAGTGGTTCGCACCTCTGGCTTGTTTTCAGCCACACAACTTGGTGAAATGGAGGTGCTTAAGTTCTCTCCAGAGTCACACAGACTGCTCCAGGATTTGAGTTTTTACACATATGTACAGTGCAGCTCATTTGTTCTCCCATGCCTTTTGTGCTCTTGCTTCCAGGCCCTGGAACACTGCTCATCATCATCTGTAGATACCATATCTTCTCATTTCATCACTTATTCTTCAGACTGATGTAGGGCAAAGGTTACAGAAGTTCTTGGCATCTGCCATATCATGTAGGAGGAAAGCAGCATCAGCAGTGTCTCTTGCATAATCTACTGATATTTTTGGGGATGTGTTTGGGTAATAAAATGTGCACTTTGTCTGCTGGTCAGACCACCTCCCGTACAGTAAAAATTGTCTGTTGTAGAAAAATGTCTTTAAGGCAGCTTTATAAAATGAAACCTTACAAAGGCATGAGAATAATTTACAAAGCTCATATTTATATTACTTATAAGGAAAGGTGCTGGAGCAAATAGAAAGCAAATTATCTTTAATTAATATCGGATTGTCAGAGGATAATGATTCATCCATCAGCTGAGGGCAGGGGAAGGTTAAAAAAATGTGTGGAAAAAAATATGAGCTAGAGGAGAACGTGTTTCAGATCCTGAATCACCTCTGCATAAACCATGTTGATAGCTACTCTGTTTCTTGATGATTGTTCCAAATTCAGCAGTCACTTGCCTTGAAATGATCTTGAATGGTCCTAAAAATAGCCTGGTACTGGAGATGCCAATTTTTTCAGTAATTTCTCTAAAATGTCAGCAGAATTATTGGCTATGAGAAACAATGCTCTATCTTCATTTCCATGGGAAGATGATGTTTGTCTGCTGCAATACAGTACTTTCCAAAACAGCATCCTCCCAATTCCTAGGTTTTCAATGTGTCCTAGATACCTTTGAAAATAACCCCATTTATGGCTGGCAGCTGCAGAGGTAGGAAAGTCTCGTGTTCCCTGACCTGGTAGCTGGGTCATTCAAAAAAGTGAACAGGGATCTCACCAGGTGCTTTGCTAGCAGAGCAGATCTTTTCAGGTAGTGAGGTAAACCAGAAACTTTTTAGGGTAGCTCCAGGTTCTCTCAAAAACTGGCTAAACCTGAGTCAAGCTGTTTTTTAACTCTTGGTCTCCTGAAAACCTCTTTTCGCTGCTGCTGCATACATCTGTGGAGAAAAACCCTCTGGGAGTTTTTCCCACTCTTATCAGAGTCATACTGATTCCAGCAAAAGCCAGGAATCTGGGAAAAAAAAAGCCAGGAATCTTGATTTCCTCTAAAATCAGCCCACAGCAATGCCTTTTGATGCTAGATACAGAGGAATCCCTAAAGTATCATTAGGAGTGCAGCATTTGAAATGTGAAAATCCTGATCATCTCGTATGGTTTGTTGCTCCAGGTGCATCAGTCAGCCTTCAGTAAGCATGCAGAAAACAACCAGAAAGTCCATAGGAGGGTGATCCCAAATCTTTGAAAACCTAATAAACAGCAGCTCAATGAAGCAACAGACTCTGCTGGTGCTTGAGCACATCCCACACGGTTGTTTCTGTGGAGGCACTTGCAGATGTTTGGCATGCAGGTCAAACTTACATGACTGATGTACTACAGCATAGATGCACAGAAAATCCCGAGTTGGAAGGGACCCACAAGGATCATCAAGTCCAGCTCCTGCTATTGCACAGGACACTGCAAGAGTCACAGCAGGTGCCTCTTGGGAGGCACTGAGGGTGCTTGTCCAAACAAGCACTTTGAACCTCTGAAACTCTGCCAGGTTTGGTGCTGTGACCGTGTCCCTGGGAAGCCAGTGCTCAACTACCCTTTGGGTGAAGACCTTTTTCCTCATATCCAACCTAAACCTCCCCTGACAGCGCTTCAGGCCATTCTCTTGGATCCTGTCACTGGTCACCAGAGAGAATAGATCAGTGCCTGCCCTCTTCCCCTCATGAGGAAGTTGAGACCACAATGAGGCCTCCCCTTCTCCAGGCTGAACAGACCAAGTGATCTCAGCTGCTCCTCGTCCAGCTTCCCCTCAAGGCCCTTCCCCATCCTCATGGCCCTCCCCTGGGTGCTCTCTAACAGTTTTATATCATTCCTACATTGTGGTGCCCAGAGCTGCCCCCAGCCCTCAAGGTGAGGCGGCCCCAGTGCAGAGCAGAGTGGGACAATCCCCTCCCTTGCCCGGCTGGTGATCCTGTGCCTCATGCCCCTCAGGACAGGGTTGGCCCTCCTGGCTCCCAGGGCACTGCTGGCTCATGTTCAATTTGCCATCAACCAGGACCCCCACGTCCCTTCCCATGGCTGCTTTCCAGCATTCTCATCCCCCAGGCTGTAGGTTCAGGGTTTCCCTGTCCCAGGGTGCAGAATCTAGCAACAATTTCCTTGTTGAACTTCATGCACTTGGTGATTTCGCAGCTCTCCAATTGGTCAAGGTCTCTCTGCTGGGCCTTTCTGCCTTTGAGGGAGTCAACAGCTCTCCAGTTCAGTATTGCCAGCAAATTTAGACTACCTTTCAATCTTGCATTCAAGTGTTTATGAAGATACTGAAGAGAACTGGCCATATAATGGAGCTCTGTGGAGCCCCACTACTGACTGGTCACCAGCCAGAATATGTGCTGTCACATAAAACCACAGAGTGGAAGAAGAAAAATAATTCATTCCAGGGAACACCGTCTTAGCGGATTTCTCCAGTGTTGTGACTGGCCTCCTCCCTTTGGAGATGGTGGTCTGCAGAGCCTCATCTTTCTTGAGGCTGTCCTCAGATGGTGTTCCCTCTGCCCCGCTCCTGGTTGCCAACACGCACCTCCTGGGAAGAGAGAACCCTATACATATTAGCAAGTGATAAAAATCGACTTTAATCCCTGCATCTGAATTGTCACAAGGTATTCTAGCTGTCTAATTTGATAACTGGCAATCCCATGTGAAGAAAACTCATGTGGGGACAGAGTCCTGTCGCAGCAGATCTGACTTACGGGGCTGGGCTGGGTTGCACAAGGGAGGCCTGGGAAAGCTGCCAGCAGCCTACCCCACTGCTCTGCTCAGCTAACTGAATAACAAGGGAGGAGGATGATGAAAGATAAAAATTAAAGCTGGGGGAGTAACTGGTGTTTAAACATTGGAAGTTTTTCTCTGGTGTCTGCTGCTCAGGCCTGCAAAAAGCTGTTTGTATGCAAATGGTGAACTTGCCCATGCTAACTGCTGCTCAGGTTCTCTTAGCACGAAACCCCAATCTGAGGAAATTACCAAAGCACTGCAGACCAGCAGGGAGGAAATACAGCATTTTATTAATGAGGCATCCAGGAGAATTTTGACAACTGTTTTGTATTGATGGAGTAAGTAATGTTTAGCACCTGACATATACATAGGATACTCAGTGGCAGTTGGATAAGAGGTAGACTGGGAGGAGAGATCATCAAATTTCTCATAAAGATTATTTTCCCAGAATTTTTCTGTCATCTTCCATTTCTTCTTTGTTCACTCATGTGCTTTGGAACCCCTTCCTCCACAATCCATCTGCTTACGTGTGGCCAGGATATACACAGTCTTCTGCATATTGCCATTTCCTCTTGCTGGTGTTTTTGTGGAGGTGGAAGCCACAGCCTCCCCCATTTGTGTTGGATCTCTGAACAAAAACCTATAGGAAACAGGTATTTGCTTGATGATTTGGGATGAGGATTGTCCAAAGATATCCTCATAGAAACAGGTTATGAATTCAGTACCTATGCAGGTTGTTTTTACTTAGAGTATGTTATGCTGTATCTGTCTGCAAGAATTTGGTTTGAAATAATTACAGGAAAAGAAAGTGGCTATCTTGCTATGATGGTACTCAAGAGCAAATGTGCAGTGAAGAGCACTCTCAAGGAGCACACACAGCACTGCAAGAGCTGCATTTCAGTGCATTTGTTGTGTAAAACACAAGCACCACTTGTGGCTTTAATCCTGTTCTTAATGCTGCTAAACTAAACAGAGTTACATGAAAGCAGAAACAGCATGTGGTGTTGGTATGTTCTACTTTTCTGAGATATTTCTGTGGTATCTGAATTGTTCTCATTGAAAGCTAAAAGCACTAATGAATCTGGAAGTGTGGAAGTGAATTGGGAGAGCTGGGAGAGTGCAGGGCTTCTTCATTTTTTTCTTTTTTTTTTTTTTGGTACCTCTATCTTTTAAAAAAGTATCTTTATTTTAAAATGTCGTATTAGCCAGATGAGATTGCTCTGCAGCATGGGAAGGAGACTGCCAAGAAATATGCTGATGAACTAATGGACTGATGAACACTAAGGGGTTGTTTGAACACTAAGGGGCTCTTTTAATATTAATTCTAGATTACCACCAAGGTAAGCAGTCTGAGCTGTCCTCTTGACCATCATGACAGGAGTGGGGGACAGAAGTTGGTCAGGGTTGGTCAATATGAGAGGCTGGATGGACACAGCTGTGCCTGGTGGCACCTGGAATAGGATTGTTTAGTTCGAAATTACAAGCATGCTGTTTTAATAAGCAATGATTTTCATCCACAGTTTTGTAAGCCCTGCCTTGCAAGCTCTGTTACTTGGATCCTCATGTAACCTTGGCCTATAGATATTTTCCTTTTCATATGATAAACACAATTATACCATATGTTTAGACTGCTTATGCTGACCAAGTCATTCTGCTCTGATGTCAGCACTGGAGCCTTTAGGCAGTTTCTGGTCTTTATTTATGGTCTTTCTTCCTCTTTCCATGTCAGCTGGCCTTGCTACTGCTTGCATCTCAAACCATTCCCATTCTGTCGTGGAGGAGGTCCTGGAAACCACCCTAGTCGAGGCAGTGTAAGTGGTCACTCGTGGTCTTGGATGTTCTGTTTCAAATCAAAATTAATTTTATTTCACAGCTATCGGTTCTTTTAACTCCAAAACAGTTCATGTGAAGCTATTGGAGTAATTCCATTAACACCAAAGAGCATTAAATTATGTCTCTGATGGCATTGGAGACTTCTATTTTCACTTGTTAAAAGTATTTTTCTTTAAACTTGCATGTTCATCTTGTTACTTTTCTAAATATGGATTAAAACACTGAAGTGTCAGAACACACATTCTGTGGTAATGATACCACTATTTTTGCACTGAATATTTATTTCCATGAAAAATACATCTTTATTTTTTAAGGCTGGTAATGTCTGAAGAAGTCTGTGGTTTTTCAGATACGTGTGGAATCAAAAAGATTAATTCACCTCTGCTGTATTGCTTCTGAACTCAGTGAATTTTCATTAGTGTTAAATTTGAGAAAACCTTTCCAGGCAGCTATCAATCTGCTCTAGTCTTTAACTTCATTGTTTAAAAAAACCCTCTAAGGTAGGTTTTGGAGATCTGTTTAGTTAAGAGAGAGAGAGAGAGATTTCTTATTTATTTACAAATACTGAATACATAAAACAGCACTTGAGCTGCAAAAATGTCTTTTAATGCTGATGTTCCAGCACAAGCAATTACCAGATGGATGCCAGGAGAAGAAAGATCTGTAAGGAAATTAAAAACCCCAGAGTGTATCCCATGCAGCAGCCACAACTGGCACTAGCAAAATCGATGGGAGTGCAGAAAAAAAAGGAAAAAGGGAAAAAAAGCAGCTTGCATTCATATTTTTTATACAGAGTCTCTTTAATGGAAGTTGGGACACACCTTCTTTTTCATGTGCCACTCTTGTGTTATCAAAGTGATAAATTGTGGCCTCAGGCAAAACAGTTAAAGGGAGAAGGAGGACAACATTAAAAGAAAATTTAGGAAGAAAACCAGACTAATTTCTTTGATTTGATCTATTATACTAAGACATAATCTTTCAAAGTTGCATTAGCAGTAATCTTTAAACGTCCTGGGCAGAAAGCTCAGGGGAGCACTGTAGGGAATTTTCCAACCCTGGTAAAAGGGAGAAATAAATTGCTTAATAAGCTATTCCCCATTTGTAATCCTTATTACATTTCACCCTAATCTCTGAGCATTAACAGCAGCAGCTGTGATAGCAGAAGTCGTGCATTTTTTCAGATCAGACAGTTTTCCCTCTTTTTCTGAGAACCTAATTTCCCAGTACTATTTTGGGATTTTTGGCGACCTTTACTTTAGTGTAAATTTTAGTTTCCAGAAGCTCAGAAGGAGATTTTGTAACAAACTAGCTGAAGGCAAATTGCTCTCAGTATCAATGAGATGCGTTGTCAAGAAGTGTAAGATTTTTAGAAATTTAAAGGGACAGATAAGCTCAAGTACTTTAAGTGTTTTGCTAAATAAGATTGTATTTAAGACTGCTTCTTTTGCAGTGGAATTTGTACCCTTCAATCAGTGTGAAAAGTTTGTCAATGGAGGGCTTAACCCGGTAAGCAAACAGACAAATACCTAAATAAGCTCTTGGTGAGGGGGTGTTGTTTTCCTGCGGTTCTCGGAAAACAACACACATGAAAGGTGATACAATTTGACCTCTAAACATGCTGTGAAGATCGGTAAACAATCCAGGGCATCTCTCACAGATTGAGGAACGCTCTTCCAACAGATAAAGATCTGTTGCAGCAATACTAGGTTTAGATTAAACAGTGGATTTGATATTTTCTACTATTTGACCTAATTTTTATTAGGCCATTGGAAGCTGCATTTGGAAATCAGCCTTGAGTCTCACCCCAGGTATCCCAGCGGAGAAATGGAGAGAAATGGATCCTTCAGGGGTGTCCTGTGCAGTGCTCACGCCAGCCTGGTGGTTCCTCTTGCCAGGCACACAGGAGGCAGTGGTTACCTTCCTTCTGCCGCCAGTGCACCCATGCCTGCTTTCCCCTTGGGAGGCTTCTCCCTCAGTTTTCTTTTGTTTCCTCTGTTGGATATGTTTGCTTCTACAGCGCCATCAATGTCGTTTTCCGGGTGAGATGTTTAACTGGGGTTTTGTAAGTTCTGTGCAGTTGTCATTCATCTTTTTCCAATGCAAGGAATTATCTTCCTGATACCTTCAAATGGAACCTGGGTTAAATCTGAGGGTTCTTCTTTAGATCCATAAAAAGGTCACAAAAATACTGGTCTGGCTGTGCCAGTGGCTAGGATATTTGACAGTTGTCTTCAGGATTTGGTCCATATACTGCTGCAGTTCACAGTCCATGGGAAACCAAACAGTGTGTATTTGACTTGGACTGACATGTCAGCTCAGCTCTGCATTTTGCCCTTCACCAGTCTTTCATTCTGCAGGTTATACAATTTTGCAGTCTAAATCACAAATCATCCATTTGGAGATTTAAAAAGTCAACGTTTTTCAAAGGAGCAGGGGAAGAGGGAGACCTTTCAGCAACAGCTTGGCATGATAAGAGCAGAGCAATGCTGACATATATCTCCTCGGGACATATTTGAAGTCCTCATGGATGTGATCCTCTGCAGCCTTCTTTGAGTGAACCTGCATTGGCAAAAGGGTTGGACTAAATGTTTTACAGGGATCCCTCCTAACTGCAACCATTGTGTGATTCTATTATGAAGTATAGAAAAAAACTTTGGCACTTTGGACATTTTACCAGAGTATTCTGTGATTTTATGTGAACTTTGGCACTGCTGTTCTTCACAGCTCTGATTCACATGTGCTTTCATCTGCTGCTTCAGATTCTCATCTGTGCTCACAGTATCAGATACTGCCATAGGTCAGTGTGATGGCTGTGCCTTTCTTTGGCCAGCAAATTCTCTTTGATTTGTCCCAAGTCAATTCTGAATCTCCCCGTAATATTTTGCTAAACACTTCTTGTCCCAAATATGAATTATATCTCTTGTTAAAGGTTCACCAAACTTAGTCACAGATCTGCTTGGCTGTTTCCCTTTTCGTTTTGTATCTTAAACTATACTGCTTATATGTCTCAACTTTATGAGGCACCTTACTCTCAGTCCTTTTCTACAGTGTTTCAGCTTTCAGCTCTACAGAGCTGACTCCATTTTCTTTGGTCAGCTGGAAGCTCCTACAAAGTAGTTTTGAGCTGCCTGTTGCTAGAAATCAGGCTGATTTCTGGTTGTTTTCCTTTTTGCTGAGACTCAGGGCTTGTGGGTAAAACATGAGTTGTCTTCTCCAAGGTGATTCTCATGGTTTCTTTTCCTGGGTTCAGTATACACTAAGAGTTGTGACTCTGATGGAGATCTGTGTGTTTTGGTGTCTGAGCTCCACCTGTGCAGCACTAGGACTGATTTCACAGCAATTTTACAAAGGTCTGTTTCCCTGCAAGTGTGACTCGCTGTTACCCTCCCACTCTGCACATCATGATGGGCAGCTTGGTGAGGACTAGAGAAAAAACGAGAGGTGTGAAGGCTTTAGAGGAATTGAGCTGTGGAGGGGGTGTGGCTGATTGATTTATTCTATTTGGTAACAAGGTGAGCTGACCAGCCCCTGGAAGACGTTGTTAGTGGGACAGCGCATTTTATTCAGGAAGACCCCAAGGAGTAAAGCCGGATTATTTTGACAAGTTGGCATTGAAAAATAATAGTGATCTACCTACCAATCATACCTCCTTATTCTGTTACTCTTATGCTTCAGATAGTTGTTTTCCTTTTTTAGGTGTGATGGGAAAGAGTACTAACCTAAAATGTCGTGTAAAGGTAATACCTTAGGAGCTACTTGAGGTGGGATGCTTAGAAGTATTGCCACTGAATTTTCTGACAGGTGTTTCTTTTGCATTATGCCTTCAGCTAGAGACTCCTTGGTAAGAAAGGTGTGGTGAACCTCAGACCGGTTTGTTTACTTGATTTGAAAGTAGCTTTTAAGATAGGTACTTAATCCTCTCCTGTTACTCAAGAAACTGTCACTGGGACCAGGAGTTTCAGCTGAATCATTGCCATGATAGAGTCTGTCTGCTCTTTGTATTTTAGATAAAATAGAAACACTTTAAGATGAAATTTTTACTAGTAAGTCTTTAAATGTAATTTAAAGTATTTTAAAAACAAATTGGTATTTGTAAACCTTAAATGTGTATAAGAAAAAAATTTATTTTAAAATGCCATCGTGATATGGTGCTAAAACAGAGGGGCACCTCTGCCTGCACACTCTCCTGCAAAAGTGTAAATCTCTGTTTTATACAGAATGGCAGCATTGTTTACAGAGTTTTTACAAATAATAGAAGACGAATAATCTTTACAAGCAGCAGACATGTATGATGTATTTCAAAAGGATAATTGAGTTGAAATTGTATAAAGTTGACGCAACGTGCACAGCTTTCATCAGCAATACACTGAGAACATTTTGTGAATTGGGAAAAAGGCTCTTAGAAGGTCTTGAGTGAGACCAAAGAGTCACTTTGGCTGCCAGACAGTTGTGCAGGGGCTCCTTCAGTCTTTGGCCAGGTTGTGCAAATCCAGTCTAATCTGATTAGTCTTTAGATATATATATATGTCCACCTATAAAATAGAGCATACGTAATCATGTTTATGTGGGCTCTGAGCCAACAGTAAGAAACATGGGTGAGTTAGCATGTGGAAATGCACAGAAGTGACTATTAATATGCCAGATCATTCATGCTTTTCTTTGAGTTTATCTCGTTAAAATATTATCACCATATTTTGGGAGACTGAAGGGTTTTTGTTTGTCAGGTTTTTTTTTTTTTGGTTTGGGTTTTTTTGTTTTGTTTTTTTTTAATGTAGAATCACTTGGTGGGCATACTGTGCAGGTTGTACAATCATTGTGAAAATGAGAGTCACCTTTTGTAACCTCCTCCCTTCTTTATTGGGTTATCTCTTGCCTCAGCGATCCTCTCCCTCATGAATTCTAATTCTCTGTACCGACGCGAGCAGTTCGATCCTATTTTGTCCCCTCAGGGCACCTCAGTATATGTAAATGGTTAACTCCGATCTCAGATAACTGGTTGCATTCTTTCGGGAAGCCCAAGCCAGTGACATTATTTTAACCTTTTACCTACTTGACTTTTCCCTAACAACTGCAGCTCCCTCTGCTCTACCCACCTTGCATGCCCAGCAAAAGGCTCAAGTATTCGCAGCAAATACGTAACACATAATGCATAACACAGGCAAAGGATATATGCTTGCAGCTTGTAAAATATTATTATTTTCCTCCATGTTATCTTCCAGCCTTTGCTGCTGAAGGAATTGCAGAGATGACCATTTTAAATAGTTCTGCAGTGGGAATCGTGCGTGTTTCTCCAGCATGCAGTGTCACAATGGGGTTGGCAAAGACAGCCTGAAAGCAAGCGTGGACCCAAATTGCTACAGCAGGCTGTTGAAATGCTGTGGAAAAAGCAGTGTTGCAAGTCAGGCAGAGGTGAGCAACAGGCACGGGGGCTGGGAGTGTGGAGAGTCCAGACTGCAGGAAAGCCAATCTGCTGAAGCCTCAGAAGGGGCAGAGGTCATGCAGTCAGCCCCCTCTTGCCCAAGGGTCACCACGGTGCTGATGACTCCGAGGAAGGAGCCCAGCTCAGCCTGGCTGTGCAGATGTAATGTGATCCCCAAGGTCAGGATGCACCTTAGGTGTCTTTGGCTGGTTGGTGTGTTTAAAATACAGCTTGCATCCATGCCAAGGTTCATGGCTCTGACCTTGTTGGCTCACAGAAACTCTCCAGAGGTTGATGGATGGTCATGGGAAGGGCACCTGGAATATCTTGGCAGCAGCAGCACGCACAGAGCATAGGGATGTGGCCATAGGATCTGCAGGGACATTCCCCGAGAAATCTGCCTGCACAACTCGGTGCAGAAACAGTTCTTGGGCAGATAGCCCCAGACTGTGCTTTGAGGAAGCTCCCTGCCATCAAAGTGTGCTTGGGTGGGTGGAGGACATGAAGAGGCAGAGGGCCATTCAGTTATCTGCAGAGGAATTCTTGTGGCAATGGCATCAGGAATGTTTGTGGAAAACAGCATTAAAATCTGGCCTTTTTTCTCAACACTGGAAACCAGAAGAAGATAATGTTCTATCCAGACTAAGGCAGTTGCTTGCAAACTGCAGTTTTACTAATAACAATATTTGGGTTGGTAAGAATGGGAAAAAATGGAGACACAGTAGTAATTTTGGCTTCTTTTTCTTTCCTCCCTCTTCATTTTTTTTTCCCCTGAAACATCCCATGAATCTCCACTAGTTCAGGAAAAAAACCCCAAACAAACGTTCCTTTTTGTTTTCTGTTTATTTTAAAATTAAATTTGAGTTGAAAGAACAATTTGAAGTGACAGGCTGAACTTTTGTACTGAAAATGTCAAAAGGAAAAAATAAAATGCAATGGTGAGTAAATGGTGAGGTGGAAGCTTGAAACTGTTGATACTGATAAAAATTTACGACTAGGTTTGAGCTTCAGGGAAAAACACAGCGGCCTACAGGTCATGGGTTTGAAATCTCTGTGTACTGGGCCAGGGATTAAAACAATAATTGTTCAGACACGCTTATTTTCAGCATGAAGGCTGTTGTCTTCAAGGAATGCTGCCATTCTGCTTATTCACAGATTTCTGTGCAGTGTCCTCCTTTTCCCTCACTTTGTCTGCAGACCAGTAAGACAGTTGAGTAAAACAGATACTTGGAAACAAAACAGGGGGGAAATACCTCCTTAAATAAAGTTGTCAAGCATGGAAATGTGCTGCAATAAATGTCTGAATTGTTGTTATTAATTACTAGAGCATAGAAGATTGCTTTTGGACTGAGTGCTGACAGATTCTGAGCAAACAAATATTCCCACCCTGAGGATCTCGGTCTGGGTCAAAGCCCACCCTGAGGAGCTTAGTCTAGGTGAAAGGCTAAAGGCATTTTGGCAGGACAGGAGGAAACTGAGAAGCTGCAGTGCAGCCTGATAGATCAGGATGCCAGCAGACCTCTCCTGATGGTTTTCCTGAAGGCTTTCTTAGTGAAGTGGGACTTTAAAAAAGGATTAAGATGGAAGGAAAGCACCTTGGGAAGGCAGAGAGTAAGGGTGATATCAGTAGCTTGGAGAGGTTTTTAGCTTTGCACTGGAGGGAAGAATGGCAGGGAGAGGGAGATGGGCACTGGTGTGAGCTACATCCACCTCTCACATGGGTCACCAGGGCAGTGAGGAGAAAAAGAGCACTGTAACAGGGAGAAAATGCTTTGAAGGATGTAGGGGAGCAGCTGGTCCTGTGCCAAAACAGGAATATGATCCCCAGTTGGGATACTGGGCCCCAGTACAAGAGGAGCAGGTAGAGTTTGAATCTCTTCTTAGAGCTGCTTTCTTGCCAAGGAAGAACGCTAGAGAAGAATTGCATTTGTAGCTAATGGTTCACCTCTGGAGTATTTTGAGGGAAGCACTGATGCTTGCTCAGAAGGGTATTTTGTTCAGGAACTGAATGCTCTTTATACTCTTTTGCTTATGAAATAAGGTCTGGCTGACAGATTTTGTCTGCTTGGTTTCTTTGGGGGTTTTTTGGGGGTGTGGTGTTTGAGGTGGGAATGTTGAAGTTTTTTTTGTTTGTTTTGTTCTGTTGCAGTAGCAGTGGCATTTTTGTCCTGGGCTGAAAGCAAGCCCAGCCCCTGTGAACATGAAAAAAAATCTAATCTGGTGATATGGAAAGATAAAAGGAGTAATTCCTTGCAAACCACATCTCACAGGATGGAGTGTCTTGGGGAAAAGCTCAGGGAGCTGGTGACCAACGAACAGCTGTAGATTAAATGAGGAATTGGAGGTGAACTGTTTGCAAAAAGCGTCTTAATTCAAGACCCTTGTTTTGAATGAAAGTAAAAAGGGCTGTGAATTGCACGAAGTTGTGATGATGATAAAACATACAACTGAGGGATGGAGTGGTTCCTTGAGCAGAAAATGGAATTACTGTGGATGAATGTGACAAATTGAGAAAACAGAGCAACAAAAGTCTTGAATCAGAAGGCTGATGGAAAATTGCTAGATGAAGTTCAGGTAATAACCTGGCAGAGAAAAGACTGTACAAGGTTGCATGAGAACGATAGAGATAGTGGAAATTGCAAGCAGCAGCAATACAGCAGGGACTACCCACCTCTTTGAGTCTGTTCTCCTCCCTTTCTTGGGTTTGATCAAAGATGAGAAGGATGAGATAAATTAGATACTGTATTGGACTTTCAGGTCAAGGTATATTTGCCTTTGTAAGTCTCTCTGCAGTGCTTCGAGGCAGAAGCCTTGAGTTTGATTAAGCATCCCTTTCTTGACTTGTTTTCAAATACAGTGATTGTCTTTCAGCCAAAGTGGGTGGGGTTTTGGGTTTTGGCATAATTTGGAATCACTTTGAACTTTAACTGCAAACAAAACAATGTCTGGTTTCCTTTGACCTCTCAATTCATAGGAAAGTTTTATTTACTCCTAAGTTTTTCCAGTGCACTTTTGAATCATAAACAGAAGAGATATTTTCTCTTTGTCTCTGTGAAACCATTCTCTTGTTATTGTTTGTGGAATAAAATAAGAATATAGATGCTAGCTGTGAGATAAAGCATATCTGTGGTGACACGTAAGAGAGCCCTATTGTTAGAACACATACACTGCTATGTTACACTCGGCTTCCTGTGGAACCGAAGTAAACAGAAAAGACCATGCAGTGAATTAGAATTAGTTTTGCAAGAATACCCATAGAACCATTCCATAAACCAACTTAACAATGCAAAAAAGATGCAGGGAATGACAATAGTCAGCGCTCCCTTGCTCTTCTCTTACCCAATTTCTCTTGAGATGAAATCTGGTTTATTAAAATACTATCTGCAAACACATAACAGCTCAACAACAGCTCTTCCTCTGAGCAAACACTCTGCTGTTGGTGTATGTGATACCAGCCTAAGTGTTCTTAAACTTTTAGTAATATCCTCACAGGAAGGTTGTACAGATTTGTCGAATGAAACCAATTTGAAAACTATTGTAGTCTAATGAATCTTAATGCTTAGTGCAGACGAACTCTGAGTTTTCATGCAGTGACATGTCTACATATACTCTGTCAAAATGCTCTGAGCGTGGTGAGTACAAATACATGTAAGTATAAAATTAATGTCACACCAAATCAACTACAAAGCCAATCAATGAATCAGGGAACGTGATCCCTTTTGAAGGTCAGACAAAATACAGGGTAATTCTGTGGACTCTGATACTAGCAGGGACAACCTCTTCACTGTTAAGTAGTATGAGCACAGTAGCCTGCGAAGGAGAACTTGCTTGTTACTTGAATTTAGAGTAGGGGAAACCTGACTGTCTCAGTCAGGGATTCTGAGATAACCCTGGGTCTCAAGGTCATACCCGAATTTCTCTGTCCTCACAGTGTGTTAAACTACTTGGTAGCATCTAAATCTGACATTAGATGCAAGCAAAGTTGACAGTTGCCCAAGAGTAGACAGACACGAGTAGAAAAATGATGTCCTGACAAAGGAGTTGGGGTGGAAATAACACACCAAGTCGTTTTCCACTTCCCTCTTCTCCCAGATCAGCAGTACCCTATAAACATATATTTTTTGAAGGTGATAGGGAGAGGAACAAAAATAAGCTGAATACTGCAAGCATTTAAAGTCAGTCAAAGCATTTAGATGAAATATTTATTTTCTGAAGATATTCAGGATCAAAAAGAAGCAATGAAGCAGTAAAATATCTTCATAAACTTAATATTCCTAGGAGGTATGCAACGTAATATAAAAACATATCACCCTGTGTAATGTATAGGTTTTCAACAGCTGACCATCTTCAGAAATTCAGCATTCTTTTTGGAACACAAATAATCTCTCTCAACACAAACAGATTTCAGGACAACGTAAGCAAATTCCGCAACAGCAACAGATCAGGAATAGAGGCAATTTCATCCACACCTCTGAGAATTTTATGAGAGTGTGCCCAGGATGGGAAAGTTCATGTGTTTGGAAGAGGTCTGTGCTTTGTTTTATCTACCACTAGTTGATCACTGCCATCCATTGATAAACCTGTACCACCCTGATGCAGGGTGGATCAGGAGAGTCAGGTATCCCGTGGCAGCTGAGCTCTGCTAGACTACAGAGTGGTGTGGCCACCCCACCCTTTTCACTCCTTTCCTGGAGCTGAAGGCAAAAGAATTTGAAAAAAACTACACAAATTCATTACCTGGATGGAGTATAGGATATATATTCTGTAACAAGATAAAATGGCTTTTAGATCAAACATAGAGCCAAACAAGAAGTGTGCTGGAGGGATTCCATCAAGAAGTCTCCTCAAAGCCTGTGAGATGGTTCTCTGAGATCAGGGCTAGCTGTAGGCAAGAGTACCCTGCCTGGGTAGCAGGAGAAGGATCACTGAGGGGCTTCAGGTCTTGGAGGCATAATTTGTTCCTCATCCAGCTCTTTTAGAGCTGTCTTGTCCTTCCTGCAGACTTTCTTCTTCCTGATGGCTGACGGGACAAGGTGAGATCCAAGAGGTGACAGCTGTAAACAGCTTCTGTGAGCCAAGGTTGTCAGACTTTGCCATGGCTTGACAAGCAGATGCTCAGTAGCTGTGAAGTAACTACATTTGGGGTTGTAATGGACTCTCTCCAGTTCTCAAAAACCATGAGAGTCTGCGTGATCACGTCAGTATTTCTGTAGCAGCTGCGTGTGATCCAACAGCCAGCTGGGTAAAACTAATTATGAAATTATTGCCCATGAGTTGCTAAGTACAGACTGGCACAGACAAAAGGCTTCAACACAATGCATAAATATCTCTCAGTCACGTTTAAGCTTTGGTAAGTAAACCTGCCAAGTTTCCTACCAATTTTCAGAGCCTCCAAGCTTGGAACAAGAATAACCTAAGGGCAAATGATCTCTCCATGTTAATTTGAAATTATTTGCTTTACACCTGTTGGTCTAAAAGCTGTATTTTGTTCAAGTAAGTTACAGTAAGAAATCTTTCAATTAAGTAAATTTTCTGGAACAAATGGGTATTAAAACACTTGTGAGGAGCTGGGGAAAGAGTGGCTTACTTGAAATTCAGACTTAAGATTCCGTTCAAATTGTTGGTGGTTCTGTGGAAGGGAGAAAGGGAAAGGGCGTGTGTGAGACAGGCCTGATCAGATTTGTATTCAAATCAGATAACAGCCGTGGTGGCAGCGCCCTGTGTCAGTGACCATGGCTTTCCACAGGCTGTGGGAGCCACCAGTTCAGACCAGAGCTGCCGTGCCAGGAGCAGCAGAGCACGGATCAGCTGAGGACAGACAGCAGCATTTTCATGCAGTGCCCTGCAGCAGCTGACATGGAGTCTGTGACATCCATACCCTGATGCCAGCGTGACAGAGGTGACCTGAGCTAGCCCAAAACCTGCCAGCACAGTGTTAACTTCTCACAATTCCTCAGAGAAATCTGAGTTAGCAAACTCGAGGCTTCTACCATCTGATACGAGATAATCTTTAATTGAACAGCAGGAGTTGTGAAACTCAGTTTATTGTTGTGAAACCACTACAGTATCTATACAGTCTAATATCTAGGGTGGTGAAAAGCTGGTCTTACGAAAACCTTTTGAATATTCTGTATGGAAACAAATATGGGAGCAGTGCAGAGCAAGTGTTCTTGCAGCTGCTGGGGCTGCTTCTCCAGTCTTGCTGGGCACAAAGGGCATATTCCCAACTACATGCAGGCCTGGGTAGGAATGGAGGGCTCTCCTTCTGTGTCCCAGGTACCAAAATGGCTAAACATTCTTCAGGGAGTGTTTTACAGCTGTGCAGGCCCTGCTTTTTAGTTGCCTGTGATTTCCAGGATTAGACCCTGGACTGTGTTCTTGCTGACTTCAGTGAGAGCATGACCACAGTAATTCACCCTGGAGAGCTCCCTGTGCTGCAGCCTCAAGAGCAGTAGAGTTCTACATGTCTGCCTGAAAAAGCAGGTAGACCCTCTTTGTTGCACCTGAACTTACTCTCTCTTTAGGAGCCAGGAGGTTTAAATTACATCTAATACCGGCAAATAACTTATTTTAGATGGCAGTTATCTCTGACCTGTGGTATGTGGAAGAAGCATAGCTCGCTCAAATGGCAAAGTATGATTTTGAATTAAATATTGAGCGGTTTTGTAAAAAATGAAGTCCATGAGGATGTAAGAGGTGTGGAGTGTATGTGGTGTGTGGAGTGCACTTGTATGCATGGACATTCCTGTGCTGGGGATGGAGAGGACAGCAAGGAGCAGGGAGGGGTAGGCTTGATTGGATGTGAATAATGGGCTTGATTTCCAGGCTTTTCATCATGAAGCCTCTTCCAGACTGAAAACTTTCCTGTTCTTCCTGTCTTAAAGCAGATTTCATGGCGAAACAATTCCAAGACTTTGGCTGTCATCCAAACATACTTGGAGCTGTAGTATTTTAACTGATCAGCAGGCTCCTTTAATTTTTTCTGTCATGCTGCCAAGACCTTGCTGTATAAAGATAATCCCCAATTCAGCTTTACTATCTGAAATTACTTACTAATTAGGAAGCAGTGTTGTAGAAAAAGTAGTGTTTGGCCTTAGTGAATCTGGGATATTACAGAAACACAATTCTGACTTTTTTATATATTTCAACTATATTTATATATGACTTTTAATAAGATTTGAACAGATTGATAATAAGTTCTGCCTGAAAATAGTGGGTGAGTGATATTTACATAATTTTCTGTAGGCAGTGGGTAGGGAGACTCTTCTTTGTATTTTTAAAGATTCTTGTTTATTAAATCATAGACTATTATACACCTGCATTGTAGGCAATGCTAATGTGGTTTGTGGAAAGAAAAGTCATGACAAACTACGTGAGAGGAAGTTGCAAAGTGTGCTGTCACTACTTGACTGTTTAATTCAGACTGCATGTGTCTTGAATTGCTTTCTGTTTAAGGGAAAGATCCTGAAGCCTTTATTCATAAAAAGTAACCTGATTGAAGGCAGCAGGATTGCTCCTCATGAGCTGTATTACTGCAAGAGCATGAGGCACATATTATTTTATAAATTACAGCAGATTAGTTGGACGGTAATGCATTGGAGTGTAAATTTTGAAGTTATGCAGGTCTTCTGAATTTCTTTTTGTGTTCATTAAGCTCAGTTGCCTTGCTCTTCATCACTGACAGCCAGGGAGGAGACAGCATGGTGAGGAGAGGCTGGCAGGATGGTGATGGGGGTTGTGCCTGTGGACTGTACGAGCTTGGACCACCCTGACAGCGCTGGGCAAATGTTGGATGCTTGCAAAGAAAACAGAAAATTTCCAGTATTTTTCTTTTCTTTTCTTCTGGATGAGTGATGGCAGGAGGGGAGCTCATGTCACTAAAACAAACAATGGTATAAAAGGATTTGAAATCACTTGATGCATGCCTTATTCTGGGTGTGAATTTTACCCCCTCCTCTGACGACACTGCTCAGAACCTCAGTGAGCTGTTGTGTCTGTTTTGCTCACTGGTTATTTTACAAGGCCTTGGGCTTTAATTGTCAATTCATCTTGCAGAAAGCAAAAAAAATTGAGCAGTTGCAGTGATTTTTATTACAGGCATCTACATTTTGACAACTGCTTTGTTGTATAAATCCCTACATAGTTTCTGTCTTTTTCAATGTCTGCCTATGGGGAGACTACATTGCCTTCAATAGGGTGGCTATATTTTTTGCAAAGCAGAAAAACTGAATTATGTTCATGTCCAAAATTCCTTTGGGCTATCTTTTTCACAGTCCTAGGATAGTTGTGTGCTTGCACTAATCTTTCCTGATGGATTGCACCAAAGTGGCCTTGTAAATGGCATTTGGACATTTGGATGGTACAGTATTTTTGGGTTTTCTTTGGTTGGTTGGGGTTTCTTTTTGTTTGGGCTTTTTTTTGTTTTGTTTGTTGGTTTGATTTGGGTTTTTTGTTGATTTTTTTGGGGGTTTTGTTTTGTTTCCCCTTTTTTTTTTTTTTCCTCATCTGGCCATAACTGTCTCACATTCAAAAGAGGACTGCTGGCTTTCCAAGAACAGCAAGATTCCCACTGTGCACATGTAACAGGGTGACTTATCAGTGCTTACTTTTTAGCAGTGTTGTTACTTTGCAGGTTTTTTTAAACAGTAAATATCAAGTAAGTGAGNACAGTATTTTTGGTTTTTCTTTAGTTGGTTGGGGTTTCTTTTTGTTTGGGCTTTTTTTTGTTTTGTTTGTTGGTTTGATTTGGGTTTTTTGTTGATTTTTTTGGGGGTTTTGTTTTGTTTCCCCTTTTTTTTTTTTTTCCTCATCTGGCCATAACTGTCTCACATTCAAAAGAGGACTGCTGGCTTTCCAAGAACAGCAAGATTCCCACTGTGCACATGTAACAGAGTGACCTATCAGTGCTTACTTTTTAGCAGTGTTGTTACTTTGCAGGTTTTTTTAAACAGTAAATATCAAGTAAGTGAGGAAATGCTGACAGTGGCATTGTGGTAACTTAGGAGAAATTTTGCCACCTCTGGAGAATAGAGATTTTCAGATCATAATCTTCTTTTTATTCATTATAAAGTATCTATGTTTTTAGAAAAATAATAGTTCAGTTCAAAGTGAACACGATTCCTATTCTGCTAGTGAGAAAACTGGCTCAGGAAGCATCACTGTGTGTATAAACTAAGTTTACTTTTACTCACTTTTAGTTCACATCCTATGGGCTGTCTTTGGCTTCCTTCCTATTTTCTTGTCCATCCTCCTCCCGTGTTTTTCAGGTAAATCTCAAATCTGACACATTTTTCCCAGGATCCTGTTGTTCCACTGGTAATCTCTGCTGTTCCTACAGTTCAGCCCAATAAAGCCTCCAGCCTGTTCCTGCTGTTGAGAAATCCTCAACAAAGTAGTTGAACAAATAAATGTTCATGGAATGCCGTGTAAGATCTGGAGAACCTCTTATCATTCCAGTGATACCTGAGTTTTTACCCAAATCTTGCATCTCTAAGTCCTTTTACTGTTTTCATCTTGGCTTTATATGGTCTCCACTACATCCTCTTGCAGCACTCTGTTGCTTTTAGTGGATCACTAAAGGGAAATCACACTGCTTATTTAACTCTGGCTCCTTCTATGATTTACTCTCCCTCAAACTCCAGAAAGTCTCCGTGCTGACCAAGAGGTTTGTCCATAGTGGATCAGTGCAGGATGGAGGTTTTACCCTGGAAAGACACTAATTTGAACAAGTTCCTAATATATTTCAAGGTATTTGAATGACCTTAAATTCCTTAAAAAGCAAATCAGCACAAGTGACATCCCTGCATTTACCACAAAAGTAGTTTATGGAAGGACAAAAATACATTCCAGTTCTGAAAGTCCAGATTTCTGTTCTTCAGCTTGAAGAAATAATATTTTTTGAAGTTTAGTGCTATTATCCAGGAGGTTTGTAGTCACCAGGGGTAATCTGAGTATGAACTTCAAAATGTGCATCTTGTCACTCAATTTTCATTACTTCTGGAGAGTTTTTCTTTATTTACACCAGTGCATCTGACAGATCGTAACGCTAGCTCTTATTTTTATAACTTGAAGAGTTCCTGACCACCTCTTCCCCAGCAGTGAGCATGCAGAAAACAGAAAAGAGTTTCCCCCCTGCTCAGATAAACTCTGACCCAGTTTGGGCCAATCTTGGGAGGGGCAAGTGCTGCCAAAAGCTGCTGGGGAGCTTCAAGAGGAAGAGGACACAGGAGAGCTTTACGTGACAGTCCAGTGTAAGTCAAAGCTTAGTCACTTATTAGCTCAGCATTGATGACATTAGCCACTCTCCATTCAGCCTCAGCCTCATTTCTTCAGATGTTCTATTGTTATGGAAGGTTTTTTTAATGGAGAAAGATATAATAAAACATCAACTTCAACATATGTTTATGCTTAAAGTAACCAAAAATACCCAGAGCATAAATTTCTGTCCTACCATAGCTTTTGTCTGTGCACTAATATTGCAGACCTTTTTTTTTTTTTTTTGACAGTTAGAAGAATGAATCTCTTTGTGTTTCCTTTTGTTGTGATCATCATACAGAGGTGAATGAGCATGTTTTGTGTTCTGACTCCAGATATACTGTGTGGGAGTCCTGGAAAGTTACAGAGGGCACAAAGCACCAAAAATCATTTTAGAAATAAGACGGAAATAATTCTGTCTCAATCCTAACTTATTTCCCTACTTACTAAAGCAGAGAAAACCCAAGGGTAAAGTTCAAGATGTTGCTGTGCACTTTGCTTTGATGCTGTCAACAGTGTGATTCAAGTTATCATGTTCCTGCACAATTTTTGAGGATGTCTGCAAGAAGAGAAATTCAGGAATTTGCCAAGCTGTGAGCAAGAAGAGCCTAGAAAAAAGTGAGTGCTGTGGTTGAAACAGGAAGAACTAGTTTTTATTGACTCCTGTTGTGATCATCTTAGATAATGAATACATTCCATACAATTTAAAATCTCAAAACTGAGAATTACAAAGTAAATTAGAGTACTGACATTCTGCTTTGAAAAATGTTTTATCACTTTTTATGTTCTTCAAGAAAAATACTTGATAATGGGAAATATGTAAAAGAGAACATATATAGAATGGGTAGGGTTTTCTCTCTCTCTCTTTTTTTTTTTTAGCTACTACTCAAGAAGTGACTTTAGCACTAAAGGGAGCTACAAAAACTTCAGCTGCAGCAGCTCCAAGCTGAGTGGAGCAGCACAGCCAAATCTGGAGGAGGAGTGTGTTGCCAGGGCACTTAATAACCAGGGCAGACGTGGCAAGATTCTTTATTTTTCTGGATGAAATAAAGCATGCCAGCTCTTTCGAGTCATTGTGTTGTCACCAGGGGCCCTTACCAAACTCTGTTGATATGGGATTTTATCTTTTGCCACCTTTGCCTGAATTACATCAGAGAAGTTTTGCAACTTAAATCTGACCTGTTTCACTCAAAATAGAAGCAAATATCTTTGTTTTTTCAGGTTTATTCTCTAATGAGTACACAGTAGAGTAACAGCGAACAAACAAATACTTTTATCTTGCCACTTAGTCTTAGCAGTAGGCATAGAGGGAAAACATTTTGGGGGCTAGCTCTTATTCTTGATATTCACTTTGCTGTATGGGCAAATCAGTGTGCTTCTCTTTGCCCTTCTTTCTCAATCTGTGAAACAATTCTGCTCTGAGATTTGAGATGGCTGGGCAGTGCCATTGTGCTCTAAATCCCAGAGCAGTTTCAGAAACCTGAAGGGATCAGCATCACTGTGACTTAGTTGGGAACTGTCCTGGTTTGGTCTAGGTGTGAGTCAGCAGAAAAATTGACCTCAGGAGGGCAAGACTGGAACTGTGACTTTTCTACTAGTGATCATAATGCTGTGAAATGCAAGGAAGGATCTGCACTGTTGAAGGAGACGTGCTTTTGGTATCATCAAAGATGTGTCTTGTGGTTGCTTCTGCGGTAGCTGTGGGTCTGGAAGGAAATTAGGAAATGTGGCTGTGAAAGAAAAAAAAATGTTGACCAGAGCACTAGGAGACAATTACCCTCTCTCCTATAGGATAACAGGATATAGGATAACAGGAATTGACTGTTCTCTTTCATGATTGGAAATAAAATATATTCTATTCCAAAGAGACTTCTTGAAAGGCTGGCTCTGTTAGTTATAGCAACATCTTTTCAGTCACACTGCAGCTTGCCCTCTGGGCAGTCCTGTAAAATGTCCATTGTGCTTACAGTCTCACCACCTCCTACTTAAGGCTTGGAAGATATGCTCGGAGGAAAAATGGCAGGCAGTACCTGCACTGTAGGAAATTGTCTTTCTGCCACCTTGGAGGCTCTTAAGCCCTTGTACTAATGCACTTGTTCCTCTCTGCTTTGAAGGGAACAGGATGACTCCAGGTTATAATGCTGGTTGTATTTTGTGGTTTGGTTGGGTTTTTTTCAAAACTACCCCAGCAGCAAAAAGAGATCACCCAGAATCTCTACAGAGGAGATTTAATGTACTGTAGGGCTTTTGTCTAATTTGACATGTTACTTGAAAAGTAAAATCCCAGAGAACACCGACTGGAGTGACAGGAGACTGGAGTCCTCACAAATCCTTGTTTCTGGCTCTCCATTCCCCATGCAGGCCCTGCAATGACTCCATGCCAGAGATTTTGCTGCATTGCTGCTGGCTGATGTATCAGGTACACTCTTATTTCTCTCTGAGTGGTGTTTGGGGGAGGAAGGGGTCATCAGAGAACTGATACATACAAAGAGTAAAATCATAGTGGGAAATGGTCACCTTTCAATTTTATGCCATTAGGATTTGCAGGACCCCATTAATCACAGTTGTCTGGCTGCTCAGCCTGCAGGAAGTTTCTTAACATCCCAGAAACTTGTGCTGACACACAATGGGTCAGGACTTCCTCTTCTCACTGGCTGCAGTGCATGCGTAAGAGGCTGATGATCCGTTGCACCATGCAGTGGAAGCAGTGGCTTTCCTGGAAGTGGCTGTGGCAGATCTGTCTCTGGAAGCTGAACCCAGAGATACTCCTGTGTTGTACCTCTGTGCTGATCTGGAGTGGGAAGGGAACTACGGGTCTTTTTTTTTTNTTTTTTGGGTGTTACTACTCCCCTCTCTATGTTTGAACTTCTGCTTCGAGCAGGGGGAAAAAGTGTGATGCCAAGTTTGTGGCTCGTCTTCTTGAAGCTGGGGAGTGTTGACCATACTGATGCTGTGTAAGAAGAGTTAGGTGTGGGAGGGAAGGCTGGGGTATGTGCTGGGGTGAGCTGACTGCCATTCCCGAGGGACAGCAAGCAAGGAAACTACTGCCAGGAGAGAGGAGGTGTATCCTTGGGATAAATGACAAGGAAGAGGGAATACTTACCAAGAGAGGAGACTGGAGCAGGGAGCCCTTGGTGCAGAAACAATATTTGTGATCACTGATCAATCATAGGACCTTGGAGTAAGGGAGCAAAAAACTCTCTGTGGACAAAGAGCCGGATTGAAAAAATGTGTGCAGGCTCCACGGTCAGGTGGTTTGTGTTCCCAGGCATGGAGGGGCTCAGGGGAAAGCCAGACTATTTCTCTGCTGCTATCTGACCATCGGCCAAACTACACATTTAGAACAAATAATACATAAGTCAGCACCAAGTTTGTAGCCTAGATTTATGCAAGGGTCAAGTGCTACCCTATCTCCCAGATTCCTGATGTCTGTGTCGGGTGTCATTTCTGTTCCTGTTTCAAAACTGTGATCAATACTTTAAGAAAGAGAATATGTTGTTTTGTTGAATTGTTTTTCAGATGTGTCCAAACTTTTCTGACCTTACTGTAGTGCATTTTTTTGCTTCTTACTCTGTTGGTCCTTCCGTGATGGTGTTGGAACTTTCTCCCTTCCTCCCCCACTGATGTAAATTAGCTGTGCTTATCAGAGTGCTTGAAGCACAGGCAGGGTGGTTTGGGTTTAGGATTGCAGTAGCACCACTTCATCCAGTCAGGCCTCTGATTCCCCCCACCTTGCACCACAAGAGCTCTCTGAAGCAAAAGGAGTTCCTCCTTAAAGGCAGCTGCAGTATTAGGATATCTCTGTGTCACAGAGGACAGCTCCAGACTTCTTGGTTCTTTAACACATCCTTGAACAAATATGCCAGTGCATGTATAAACCTGAATAAATACTATTTTTCTTGGATTTCCATGGGGAGCATGGATGAATGTGTGGCTCAAGCACTCGCTGTTTTGGCATAAAGTACTTCTCAGCAGCACGGCCATAAAGCAGCAAAGCTATAAAACCTGACTGCAGAGAGAGGTGATGAGTTCATAACTCAGCTGCTCCGTCCTTTCTGAAGAGGCATCAGCTCCATACGTGATCCCCTCAGTGCTAAATTCCTCTCTCCAGACAGGAAAAGCAGGGAATATCCCACCTCGAAACAAATTAACCCTAAGAACTTGTCCCTTCCCAACTTATATAAAATCCTTGACCTGACCTTAGGGTAGATTTTTAACCCAGAAGTGAGGGCAGGTACTAAGGGATTAGTGGACTTTTACCACTTTTATTGTTGGATTAATGTGGAAAATGATCTGGTTTTGATGGCAGTGATCTGTAGTGCAGACATGGTGTGGAGTCATGAGCTGGTGGAGTTCCTACCACCTTGTGCACCTGTGTTAAGGGAAAAGGAAGCAAGAGTATGTACTTATCAGAGAGTTTGTAATTAGAAACAGACAATAATTTCCAGCCCATCCATTGTCTTTAAATCACTTTTTAAGCTTTGCAAGTTCCCAGCTTTGCTGTCAGTAGACACCACAGCTGCACAGTATGGATGTGAGTGGGTAACCACACTAATGAAGAATCAGCAATCCACATTGAATGAGAGGATCCAGTTAATCCAGGGGAGCAGGAGCTATTTGAATACCTTCTTCCAAGGTCTTACTGCAGCTAACATTTTGTTTGGGTAGTCAGGGAGATTTTGCTGCTAGCTGAGCTAGTCAGAAGGTGAGAAGGTAAATCAGAGTTGTGCTTACTACCTATGGAGACCAGTGCCTTGCTTAGAGATGTAGGTATGACTGTCTTCCCTGTTGTGCTCCTCTCCTGTTGTGTCCTGACCCATTGTGTGTGGTGGGCAATGTCATAGACTTTAAAACGTTTCTTTCCATCTCTTTGTGGGTATTCTCTCTGGTTTTATGTGTTTACAGTGCTGTGTCCCTCAAGGGGTAATGATCAAACACTCTGCCACTGTTGAAGTGCCACAACTGACTGAAAAGCCAGTCTGGCTTTTTTTTTTTTATCCAAGTGCCCTTCTTCCTGTGCCCTGGAGATTTTTGGCTTGTTTTGTTTAGACTGATAGAGCCTTCATAACAAAATCCAGGTTTGCATTTTGACCTAACATGGAAAGGAGGTCCTAAACAACTGTTAAGATTGTTAATGATTTGCTTAAATATAACACTACCAGATCAGCCCTTCTCATCAGTCAGAAGTTTCTGGGACCATCTGTGTTCAGGTCTAGCCTAGCACTGTATTACCCACTCCTATCTCATTGAGGGCTTGTTACTGATGCTGGCAAATATCTCTGATGGTAAAAGACTGTAGATGTTTGAGATGTGGATATCAATTTTATACTCAGAATTCATCAGTCAGCCTATCTGTAGATGCTTTGTACCGGTTATCTCCTAATGAAAATGGAAGTGCAGCTCCTGGAAAATGGTAGACTTGAAAAGGAATAAGGAAGCTTGCCAGCAATCCTCGTGAGTCCAGGGTTGTTGAGCCTTGCACTGTGTCATAGAAGTTGATGCTGGTTTTGGATGTGCAAATGAACAAGATGTTTCACTGGAGATGTGAGGAACACAAGGTAGCAAAATAAGAATATTCAGGTAAGCTACTGTTACAGTGTTTCCACCAAAATAACACTCAGATACTTGTGCATCTATGAGGTTTCAAAATCAAGTTGCTGTGTAAATGAAGCTGGACAAGGGGCTGGAGAAGAGTAGCCTGTTACAGAAAAGGCTCAGTGTGATTTCATGTGTGTTTGGAAGCCTGGAGGTGATTAAGCTTTGCTTTGGGCTCAGCTCATTACACAACAGGGAGTATTGCTAGAAAGAACAATTATTGATCTTAATTTCTTCTAGAACTTAAAGGTTAAAGTAGAAGTTTAATCTGTCTTCACAACAATGAAGCTTGCATTTTTTAAGGAGAAAACAGTGCATTCTTGAAGGAATTGTGGAGGAGTCAAATGCATTGACACACAGTATTTGGCATTTACTGCTCCTGAGGTCACTGCAAGGTGTGGGATGCTGCAGAGGGTACAGTTGGAAGAATTCCCTGAAATTAGAAATTCTTCTGCTTTTCCCTTCCTGAAGGACAGTAGGGTAACCAACTTCTCATCTTCTAATGGCCACAGAAGATAATGAACAGTCCTCTACGGCTGTGCAGTGGCACTGGCTTGGAACTCAAAGTGTTCCTTTTGCTGTTGCTGTTGTTCCCTTGAAAATGATCCACACTGAGTTTTGTGCAGCCTGCCAAGAGGAGTCTTGGATCTCCTGTAATGGAGGGGAATAAAGCTAAAGCACAGACTGGGGCACAGGGACTGTATAAGAGCTGCACTGTGCTGGGTTTGGCTGTAACAATGAGATTAATGTCCACTGAGCCTCTCTAACTCCTAGCGAGTACAGAGAGGGAGCTGCATTTGCTGCACTTCTCAGGTTCTGCTTGTTCTGTGCAACGATGATGGATAATGAGCTATTCCAAGCCATTTGGACTCAGCTCCGGGCTAATCTTGTGAATTATTTAATCATCCTCCACCCCTGAGAACACAAGTGTGGAGATGTCTCTGGGGCACTTAATCATTTGGGTGGTGGTTAGTCAGTTAATACCTGTGCTCCCATTATTTTGCTGTACTGTGTGAAGATGCACATGAGGCTGCCTGCAGGGCCTGAGTGAACTGAAGGGAAAGGTTCTGGAAACCTGCACTGGAGGAGGCTGCATCATGAGAATGACGATTTTCCCCTAGCGTGAGAAAAGCTTCTCGGTTTTCTTTCCTTGTAACCACGCTTAACCCATCAGCTGCTCGTGAGGGTTTTAATTCCTGATTTATCTGCCTCACAGTCATGCTGCTGAAGGCCAAACTGGGGCTGATCCCCAGTCCAGATGTGATAGCAGCTTTCTGCAGAGTGAGAAGCAGAGTGTATGGATGGTTCTAAGTAAACCAGTGATGCTGGTTTCAGAAGTCCTTGCTAAAGTCTTTTTGTGCAACCTGGGATTTGGGTTACCTAGCAGTGTATGTGTCAGCTCTACCCTGTTACTGGTTACATACCAGGGTCCCTGACAGGAACCTCAGGTAAATGTTGTTTTAAACACTGCGTCTTTCAGCTTGGTCCACAATCTACCAGCACGATTCACAACCTGTGTAAAAGTGTTCATTTCTAATCCTCTAAAATTATTTTTGATGCCTAGAGTGACCTGTTGTCCTGGTGTGGGACTCATTCCTGGTGTGGAATAACTGTGCTGGGGTAGTGGAGGAAAGGAAAAATGAGATCATGGTGTGACAAAAGCATGCAGAATGTCAATCTAGAGACTCACAACGAAACAAAAAAGTTTGGAAGTAATGATTATGATATTAAAACAAATTTTCATCAAGTACCAGGCTTATCCTGACAATTTCTTTTTTCCTAACCACGATTTTACTGTTGCTATTGATTTTACCTGAAAAGCACTGTCAGTATTATCAGGACAATTAGCCTGCTAAAATTTAAGATGGATATGCCATTCTATGCCTGGTGCTTTAGTTTGTGAGCACTTACTACATCCTGTACTTATTTTCAAGCCCATTCACTCAAGGTAAGATGCCAGCTGCGTGCTTCTCTGTTGGGCAGAGATCTATTGATCAGTCATCCCTCCATAATCTTTTTGAATTTCACTTGCACTAGGTATTTTCAGGTGCTGTACATATAAATGAGAATATTTTCCACTTCGTTGGTCCCTTGACAAATGTAGGTATTGGCTGAACAATCCTTTTTCTTTCCACTTAACCCAAGTATTTGTGTAGCGTGTGAAATTTGTAGCAAGTCTAGTATCACTATATACATGTAGTTTTCTGAATAAATCCACTTCAGCTGTATGCACCCAAACTGTGTATGAATAAAACAGAGAAAGGAAATTGAAAGTCTACACAAACACATCATGTTGAAAATGAATGTTTCATAACCATCCTGGAACAAAGCATATGAGTTCTGGCCTTTTTCTGATACCTGCAAACAGGAAAAAGAATAACTAATCCTGACTAATGTCCCCAGGCAAGTGCTTTTCTTTGACCTAAAGTACTGAAAAGAAAATCAGGGTTTTTTTTTGCTTGCTTTGGAAAAGAATCAATTTTTCTTCATGGAAGGAAGCAGGACAAAAATGTGGATCCTGGGGAAGAAAGGGGAATTTATCACAGTTGAAATCCCTTTGGTTCTTCCCACTGATCACATACTCTCCCTCTTCATCCTCTTCCTGCTTAGCAAGCAAAAAAAACCCAGGTCCTAATACAAGTTTTTTTTAAAAGAACCCTCACACTTTCCCTAACTGAGAAGCTGAAACAATTTTATGCCAGAAGGTTACTGAAAAAGCAAGTGTACACTGAGCTGAGCAAGAATGTCTGAGGAAGAGCAAACTCTTTTTACATTTCTTTTATTAGGGATTTAGGTCTGAATTTGGAATTGCTGATTTAAAGAGGAAACATTAGGCAAATTGGTGATGGCCTTCTTTTTACCATGTGAAAAACCAGGGGAATCTTGTCCTAGATTTCAGTGGAAGTAGGGCTGAGAGAGTCCCTCAGCATCAATGGTAACTTGTTTCTGTTGGACTGGCAGTTATTTGCAAGAATTTTGTAGCACAAAAATAATCACAAAAATCTTTAAACTGGAGTACTATCTGAAAGACACTAGTAGCTTCTTATTAATGAAAACAGTATTCTTGACCTTTCACTTTGAATTTGTTTCATGTTTTTATTTCTTAAGGATAATGAATGAATTACTTTTACAGCTGTCTCAAAAGACTTAAAAAAAAAAAAAGACATTGCCTCCAGAAAAACATACCTTGCATTCTGCTTTTGCAGATTTAGATGGGTCTTTTTCAAACCAGAATCTGTAGTTGTGCATCTACACAACTGCAGTTTGGTGAGGAGGTCCTTCCATATTTTCATGGCTTGAGGAAAGGCCCTGCTTGGTGGGAGGGTGCTGCTGCTCTGTCCACATGCCCCATACCCTATCAGTGGAAAAGCTCAGTAAAAAAGCTCAGTTCTTTCTTCAGAAATATTTTTGATACCGTGAAGAGTTTAGACACTTAAAGTTTTTAAATTTTCAGAGATACTTTGGTCAAAGCCATTTGCATTGGTACTGTTACAGTCTTTGAGAATCCTTTGTGGATGCTCAAGGGAATTTTCTGTTTGCTGGAGAACTTGCACTGTAAGACATACAAATTATTAAATTATACTTGCATTTAAAATCTGACAGTACCAAAGGTAAATAAAACTGTGGAAAACCAGTGCCATTTTACTATAGACAAAAGCTCGCTAAGCAGCAATAGATCTTCTAGGCAGTACACTGTGTATAATTAATATCCTAATCTAGATTCTGCTGAAGCTAGGAGAAAGATTTTCATCAGCTCCAGAAGAACTTAAATAAGGTTATTAGCTGACCACAGTGTTCATGTGCACATGTAATCACACTAAAGGACTTCAAAAATTCAGTATTGCCTTCTTAGTACTGGAAGGAAGAGACCATTACTGCATATGGCCTATTTGGACTGGTTAAAAAAAAGGCTGAGGATGATCTCTGCATTCCTTCTGCTCCCTTTGTATTTCTATTTCACGATTCTTATTGAATTAACCTGTCAGCAGTGTCCCTGTGGTTCACAGGTTCATACCCTATGCTGTATCAGGTGATAACACATGTCAGGAAACATCTGTTAATGTGCTTCAGCTGGCTGGCTTTTCCTGAAGTTTGGAATTATATAGATTTCACTCTGCATTCTGAAGGATTGCACCACCCAGCTGGACACTGACACCATCCTGGCATTCCAGGCAAGCTCAGACCACCTCCTCATGGCAGAATAACTCCTTCTGCACGGGGCAGAGCCATGTTCTCCACTGCTTCCTGGGAATGTGATGAAGGTCCTTTCATCCCTGGGAAAGCAAGAGCTCTGATAACTCAGCATAGTTTGGGACTGTGGCTGCTCTAGGGTTTGTAGTGGGAGCTTTGAAAGTTATTTTTCTGTGCTTAGTGGGATAGATAACTGTTGAAAGGAGGTTGCATTCAACAGGTGTTTGAAGGAAAAAAGAGAATATTGAGTGTATTGCACGAAACTGAATGAAGCTGTATTTCTACAAAGCTAAAAGCTACTTTCAGCTTCATCACTTACCATCAACCATTCAAGATTAGTGTGTGCTTACTAAGAAGGACATGCTACTGGACATATCCCTGGTGTAATGTTACTCACAGGCCAGCTGCAGGCAGAGCAGGGCCATGATGGACAATAAGGCACTTGCCATGGAGGTGAAAATATTATCCCACTTTCTAGAAAGGTGTTATTAGCTACTGAAATTTTTTTGTTTATTTGGTTTTTTGTTAACAGATAATTTTAAATTTCTAACATCTCTAATTTGTTACCAGCTAATCTTTAAATTATTATTAGTTACCTCTGCTTTATGTTGCCAGTTCAGGTGTGTTAGCCAAAGAGAGCAGAGGGAAGTTTGTGTTTGCCCTCTTGGAATGGGAAAGAACCTGTGCAAGCTGCACATCTGCAATTCTCTTAAAGTCAAAACCCAAAGGGCAGTTATGGGGTATGGAACTTTCTACCACATTTGAGATTTACTAAGGAATTCTGGAGTTTGTGGTTTCACCCTGGGACACTCTGAGCTGTATTTAACCTTGTAGGCATGCAATTAACAACCTAAGAACAAAAACAGGTAAGTAAAGGCTTCCTTGTATGGGCTTATGAAATAATTTTCAACTTGTCATTAACTCTGTCAAGCCAAGCTGATATCTGTTGCAATCTTCAATAACTGGCGCCAAATCATATGCTTCAACCCTTAGTAATTTCATCTAGGAGTGTGTTTTAATCTTACTTTGGGTTTTGTTGTTGTTTTTTTTTTTTTTTTAATGTACTCAGTGCTCAAAACTAATATCCTTGGGTCATCATTCTCCAGAGTCACATCAGGAAATTAAAATTTTTAAAAAACCTGCCCTAAATGTGTGGGGTTTTAAAAGTTCTGTCAGCAAATGCTTATGTCGTGGAAACTGCATGTGCAACTGCAGCAGTACCTGCTGCCATGCAGGTGAACTGGGAATGTGCAGGCAGTTTTCTTTCCTGGGCAGCTGGAACGCACGGGCTTCTCCACGACCTTGGGGCGAGCATTGCCACCTGTTGCCCTTTTTATATAAAAGTGGCCTGTGCCAGCCAGCAAGAGCAAGCAGTGACCTCTGTGGGGAGAGGCAGGCAGAGCTCAGGAGGGCAGTGAAGCAGCTTGGCAGAGCAGCCTGGCTGGGAGCACGTGAGATGCTTGTGAGTGGGACGAGAGCCCCAGGGCTCACACGCTGCCAGCGCTGCTCCTGCCTGCTGGCACTGCCAGCACCTGCACCTGGCACTCACAGAGCCTGCCTTAAAATGGCTTCAAAAAACAAATAATGAATGGAGGATCAAATAGGAAAAGGAACCGTAAAGTGTTTATGTAACTCAAAGTGAAAGAATTGCCTTTAGTTTAGCTAATCTAAAGTTTGGCTAGATCAACTTCAATAATTTTTATTTAAAATTAAACTTTAAGTCTGAACTTAAAATCTTTGCTCTCTTCACCCTTCATATTCACCTGTTAATTTCTTAGCTTGTAACTGTTTACAGCTCTCCTGCATATACATATATATATATATATATACACACACATATATATATATATATGCTGTCTTTGCCTCACAGAGTAAAAGAGTCATTATCTAAATAGTGACCCAACTGCTGGGTTTTCTGCCTATATATCAGCATCCAGGCTGGTAGTGATTCAAGGTTCAGAAATACATATGAGACCTAGACAGATAAAATTAGCATTATCACACAGAGGTTAAAAAACCTTGCAGTAGAATCTGTCATTGTTTCATGGAAGAAAACAGAAGGAAGAAACTTGATGTGTTAGTTTTTGAGACAGATAAAGTTTGGGGATTTTCTGTCTAGTAAATTTTTGTTGCTGCTAGATATTTCTATACAGAGATTTAAAAAAATCAGTTTTCTAAAATAACAATATGTAGGTGTCCATGAATGCTACATAAAAATAAAGCAAAGCACTTCAAATAATAATTTTTAGTACCATTGGGTGGTTTGTTACAAGAAGTAGCAATCAAATATTCCTACAGGCCCATCTCTATATAAAGACACGAGGGTTTCATTGCCAGGTTGCATAATAAAAGATATATTTCCAAAGATAAATAAAGGCCTTCCCATCACTTTAGGAGCTTTGCATCTTAAAATAGAGGAAAACAAAATAGAGAACAAGCTCTGCTCCAGCTGGGCTGTGGTGTTCCATGAGGAAATGGAGAGTAGCATGGATGGTGTGGCATGGCTGGAACAAGGAAGGATCAGGGATATGATAAAGTGAGACCTCTCCAATGAGTGACTGGAGTGCTAAGTGTGGTGGGGAAGCGAAGTGATGGCCTGGACAGCTCATGTTGCTCAGGAATGGGATAGGAAAGCTTCGCTTCCCAGAACAACTTGGCGTCCCGGCTCTAAAAGTTTCTTGGGTCCATGCATGATGGCAGAATTCTTGCACTCACCTGCAGGGAAACAGTGCCAATACCCTGTACCTGTTTTGTGTGGACAGCTGGATCCGTGCACTACAGATAACTTGATTAATGGTGGTTCCTTATAACATAGACATGGTCAGAAAATGCTGCTTTTTCTCTATAAATCAATAATTTAACCTGTTTTTCATGTCTATTTCCCATAAATGCAAGTTTGCTAGGCAGGTTTGCTATTCACAAGCCAGACCTATTTTTTTTTTCTGTGCAGCAACTCTGTGAATCACCCCATTGCAGTGGAGGAAGGAGGATGGAATTGTTACCACACATTTTCAGAGACAATGCAGGTGATTGATGACGAAAGGCCTTGACAGGTTGTTCAGTTAATCCCTGGACTGGCTTTTATCCCGAATGAAGATGTAGTTTACCAATGTACCTTGCTGTGGAATACTTTCATGGGCTGAGTGATGATCTTATCCATATCCTCCAAGCCTTTTATTAAAAGTATTCCCAGGACTCTTCCTCACCACAACTTGTGAGCTGACTCTGTCTCTCTCCCTGTCTAAGCACTGCTTTGCACTGAAGCAGGAAGAAGCATGCAGCCTCAGTTTTGTAGGTAGGAAGGAGCATTAACTGATACCTGAGCTCCCTGCTCTTAGTCCCTTGTTCCCACAGAAGCTGAGCACTGGAATGGATCTTGCCACACATGGGCACTGTAAGTTTTTTTCCAGAAGCCTGTGCTTTGGCATCTCTTTGTGCTTACCGGAGTGGCTCCTGTGGATCCTCTCCATTTGTTTAAGGCAGGCAGCTGATAACTTCCAACACCTGCTTGTCCATTGTTTTGGTCTGGCATCTGCAAGCCCGGTTTGTTTGGCGTTTGATGGCCTGGGGCAGATGAGATGTGGGGCCAACCTTTCAAAAGCAGAGCTCCGTTTACGCACAAGGTTCAAGTGTTGTGACATGAGTGTCATACGAAAATGCAAGTGACAGGATTAATGTACATGTTCCGATCTGCAGATGTGTTTTGTAAGAAATAAGAGGCCTTTTTGTATGCTAGGCACAAATTTAAAATCAGAGCCTCAAAATAACAAGCTCTTTGGCTTTGGGAGAAAGCTTGGTGCTCATTATGTTCTCCCTTTCTGACTCCTGTAGGTGCTAGCATTGAGTTGGAGGAGCCCAAATGAATCCTTGCAATGGTTGGAGCACGCTTTTAACTGACAGCTTAGGGGAGGTGAGCACACTCAGATTGAGATATCCTCGAAAAAGGAGATGTTCCTTGCCATGACACCTGGCCTGCTCCTGGGGCTGCATTTGTGCATCAATTCTCATTAGAAATAGTTGCAAGGAGGTGTGGGTATGTGAAGAATGTGAGAACATGCTGTGCATTTAGAGGTCATTGCTGGTGAGGGATAGTCTGGCACTATCTGGGGCTCTCCTGTTTGGTTTTGTGTTAAACATGTGCCAGTGAACTGTAAATTCTACTGAACAGAATAACTTACTCCTTTTGTCAGCCAGAAAAGACTGTGATCGGGATGTGTTTCAGCAGAAGAGACAGTATTTTATTTTTTCATACACTTTGTTTCTTAGTTGGAGTCTAAACGTAATAAATATTTAACTTCTGAGCTTTCTTGCTCTGATTATTTCTGTGTAATATTTTACTTGATATTCAGTTAAGCAGATGGAACATTATTGTTGGTTCATCTATTTCAGCAATATAGCTTTATACATTTCAGTGTCTGTTCTCAAGTTGTTAGAAGTAAAGAACATTATCTCTTTTGTGTGACGCCCTTAGCCCTCAAAAAGATTGATATACCGAGGAAAAGTGATTGAGGAAAATTTTTAAAACAGAAAAAGTGAACAAGCTGGCTTGTTCATATGACATTGGCATGAACAACCCGCAGAACATTCTTGTTATGTTTGCTGTTTCACTTAAATAACTTTCAAATTTGAAAAGCTTTATGTTGACCATTTTGATGAAGTGGTAAATTTGCTAGTAAATTTGCACACGTGTACAGCTTAGAGGAGGAAAGGGGTGTAAATGTAACTTGTGAAGCAAAGTTCAGAGAAAGAAGGACTGGTGGTAATTGAACTGGCACAATTTCGTCTGTTGCTGTTTTAGGCTGACTTTTCCAGTCCTGTGTCATTACATGGGCACCTTGTCATTTGAGGAAATAGCATTTTTGTTAGCCTGACATAAGCAAGCTGAATCAGTTATGACCAGATTGTCTTGTTTTTACTGGACAGAATCCTGATTTCATGGGACTCTTCTGTCTCCTTCATATCTTCTAGGATTCAAACTTAATGTTGTGTGAAGGGCAGTTCCTGTGTGCTGAGTGTGAGCTAAACAGAGACGTTTTCCAGTTCATTCATAAGTTCCTCAGAAGATCCCAAACCATAAGATACACATTTATCTTATAGTGAGTAGGGAGCAAGAGAAGGAGAAATATTTGATAAACAGAGACAGTAATAGAAAGTGTGAGGAGTAGTAAACATAGCTGAAAAATCCTTCCCGTATTTAAAAAAAAGAAACCCACAAAATCCTCAAAATCCAACAGAGTCATTACATACTTAAAGACATGGAATTGCTATTTAAATTTGCTTCTACTTTTTTTCCTTTTTTTTTCTGAAAAATCTCTCTAGATATCTTTTTTTATGTATGTATCTGTGTGTACATATATATCAAGTCTCTGGTGTGGCATAGAAGTATCATTATTTTTTTAATCTGTACCTTTATACAGAGGATTTTGTAAACATTTTATTTTCCTGGTTAGGTATTTCAATGTTCAGAAGACCTGTAGTTCATGGAACACAATACACTCATGACTTCCTTACTTCTGTCTTTCTAAGTTGAAGAACTATTTAAGGCAATATGCTGAGGGTGGCTGAAGCAAGCTTTAGGCTGGCTCTGTGCAGACCTTTCTCCGAGCCCTGCCAGCACAGCTCATTCATAACTCAGTTTGTCTGAGTTTGTTTTCATCCATGTGAAAGGAAGGCAGATGACTGTGGTCTGCAGGAATTCCCCTACATATATTTTTCATCTCTGACCTAGGACAGAGTTTCTTACTTCTGCGCCTCTCTTACCTTTGGGACATTTGCTGCAGTGCCCAATGCAATGTGTTGTTTCTTGGATGGAAATGCTCTTGTATGATGATGACATAGATCCAGGGAAAAAAGGCGTGGAGATAACCAAATTCAGTTGTCCTCAACAAACCAGTTCATCTGTTGCAAGCCTACAGTATCTTACTCTAATATCTTCTTCACGCACTACCTTTTTATCCCTGCTCTAGTTGTCATAGAATCATGGACTTCTGAGGTTAAATCCAACCATTATGTAACTGTCATGTAACCTCAAACTTAGGTCCTTATGTCACCATTGTCTTTCGGTATGTGGCAGGAGTATGTGCACTTGCAGCCCAGAAAGCTGGCCACATCCTGGGCTGCATCAGAGGAAGAGTGGCCAGCAGGTGAAGGGAGGTGACGCGTGTCCTAGCCTTGTCCTCAGCCCTACTGCTGGCTCCTGCTGTTCCCCTCTGGGCCTCTGCATGGAGCCCAGACATGGCTCCTCACCCCAAATCACCCAGGGCTGTTGGTTAAACCAACATGACCTGTCTGGGTGCCCTGAGGGACAGCAGAGCTCCGGGGGAAAAGCATCGCCTCTGCTGGAGTTGTCCCCAGGTCCTGCTGGTTCCCGGCTGTGCAGGGACACCACCCCTCCTTCCTGCTCCCTGGGGCTTCCTGTCAGGACTGACACTCCATTTCTCAAGTGTATGAAATTTACAAATGCAAAATGAACACCATTCCATTTCTCACTAGGAACAGGGTTGTCAAGACATAAGTAACTATCCCTGGTTCATGGACCCCGAAGCTCAGTATGGGTTTTAATGGCTATGCATGTGAGACATTTTGAAGTGCTTATTTACATAACATTTCTTTGTTTTTCTTCTCTTGAGATTGCACACAAGTGCTAGCAGATGCGGATACAGTATGGTAGAGGGCTAAACAGACTGTTTTGTGTAAAAATGATACACTTGGGATGGTTCTCAGATGATACACTGATTCAGTACAGTGATGTGCGTACCCTGTACAGCAAAATAAAAAGAGCACAATTAAATAAAAAGAAAACAGCAATGACAATCAGTACATATATGTAAGAACAGTACACTGATATCAATATTACAGGGAAAAGAAAATACCAAGCTGAAAATTCTATAATGTTCATATACATTCTATAACGTTCATATGATATGGAAATCGTTTGTTTCGGATAATCTCTTAATGGGATAATTGCCCTGTTAACATCATGGTCCTGGAGAGAGGAGGGTTCCTAGAAAACAGATTGATTTTTTTTTTAAGGATCACTTTCTTCAAGCTCAACAGTGGTCCATCCTCACATGCAGTCAAGCAGAGATGATCATCCCTCTCTGCTCAGCCCTGGGGAGGCCACAGCTGGAGCACTGTGTCCGGTCTGATCTCCTCCATACAAAAGAAACATGGACATACTGGAAAGAGTCCAGTGAAGGGCCATGAATATGGTAAAGGGACTGGAGTTTTTGTCATAGGAGGTGAGGCTAAGCCTTCCCTTTCAAGAAGGGAAAACTTGGGGTTAGGGGAGGACCTTGTTGGTGTGTAAATACCTATTTTGCAGGGAAAGATGGAGGCAGACCCTTCTTGATGAAAGGACAAGAGACTGCAAACACAGTCTGGAATACAGGGAATTCCCTTTAAACAAGAAAGCCAGAATCTCCTTTTGGATGTCTTTATTTACTTATTTGGTTTATCTGATGTACTTAATGAGTAGATTTCCTTAATGAAATAAGTTTACAGCCTGTGTGCCCTGTACACCAATAAAAAGAGTTGGTGAAACCTCAAATATAGTTAAAATGTGTATACATAGTTGGTAAAGGGTCCTAGACTCATCCTGATCCTAAGGAACACCAGGTTCCTTTGTTCCCCTGTGTAAGGCAGTCTGATATTTTCACTGTAGATTTTGTTTGTGCTCCTACTTCCATATTGCCTGTGGATGTTTCTCTACACAGTTTGGTTGAGACTGGGTCCCTGTCTTTTCTGATCAGCTGACAAAAAGCTGATTTCAGAGAGTAATGTAGTCCCTAGATGTATAATGTGGTGAGTGTCAAGGAGCATCTGAGGAGTGATACCTGGCACTACTGAGATACCTGTTTAAATATTGTGTAGTTGGGACTATTGCAATTTCATGTTGCTGACAGAATTAATGAAAAGGTACAAGACTCAGAGAGAGAGAGATGTTTTTTTAGAAACTCTCTTTCCAGTGAAAAATAAGAGAAAACCAGTTTGCTAAAGTTTCTTGGAGAAAGCACTAAAATGTGGTTTATGGCCTTCGGAAACCCAGATGTGGAGAAACATGTGCTAATGAAGGATTAATTAGCTTAGTATTATTATAAAATAATAATAAGCTTTGGTGTTTGGCAGATGGAACAGAAATACATTCAGGACAAAGCACGATATCACCAGTGCCTGAGATGGTGTATGCCATTCTACCTCATTTCTTTCATCCAAAATCCTGGACAAAATGCAAAAAATCATTTAGCAGAGTCTGGCTGTGTCTACACGAGCATGAAGTATAGTGCAAGGGGAGAGAAGCAGGACAGCCTACCCACAGCAGAAAAGCTGATGTCCATGCTGCTTGTGCTCTGGGCTTTTCTCAAGCAGCTTTAGTGCGGTGCTAAGGACTCCATGCTCATTAGATGCAGCAGTCAGTGAGATGCACTCCTGGATTATGTGCTTCCACTTCCTTTCCTGGAAAAGGAATTTATTTTGTGTTTCTGAGCCACTCCATAGCATGAACCAAGGGCAGTTATATGGGGAATATCAGCAGCTTTACAACTGGCCTCCTTCTTTGTGCAAAAAGTGAATATGGGCTCCTTCCTTTCTTAAATGCTGTTCTGCAGGAAATCCTCTGCCTGGTATACTCCGGTATAAACTGAAGCATTAGGAGACAGCAGTTGCCTTTATGTAAAATAAAAGTACCTTCAGTAATTTATAGAATTCTATATATATGTCTATGTGTGTGTATATATATATATATATATATATGAAAGTGTACAGCCTTAACACCCCTACACGCACTTAAAATAAATAATACCCAGGAAACATAGGGAAAATACGGCAATGCAGAATGTGCATCACAGTGGGACTTTGACATGTGAGTTGATCATTTACACATCTAATGGGCTGATGCAGCACACAGCCAAACCAAAACCAGTTGAGGTAACTTAATTGCCATCCAGAGGGGCCCAGAGAGACTCGAGAGGTGGAGCCATGAACCTCACAGAGCTCAACAAGGCCAAGTGCAAGGTCATGCACCTGGGTCGGGGCAATTCCAGGCTGGGCAGAGAACAGTTTGAGGTGTAGCCCTGGGGAGAGGGGCTTNACTGAGATACCTATTTAAATATTGTGTAGTTGGGACTATTGCAATTTCATGTTGCTGACAGAATTAATGAAAAGGTACAAGACTCAGAGAGAGAGAGATGTTTTTTTAGAAACTCTCTTTCCAGTGAAAAATAAGAGAAAACCAGTTTGCTAAAGTTTCTTGGAGAAAGCATTAAAATGTGGTTTATGGCCTTCGGAAACCCAGATGTGGAGAAACATGTGCTAATGAAGGATTAATTAGCTTAGTATTATTATAAAATAATAATAAGCTTTGGTGTTTGGCAGATGGAACAGAAATACACTCAGGACAAAGCACGATATCACCAGTGCCTGAGATGGTGTATGCCGTTCTACCTCATTTGTTTCTTTCATCCAAAATCCTGGACAAAATGCAAAAAATCATTTAGCAGAGTCTGGCTGTGTCTACACGAGCATGAAGTATAGTGCAAGGGGAGAGAAGCAGGACAGCCTACCCACAGCAGAAAAGCTGATGTCCATGCTGCTTGTGCTCTGGGCTTTTCTCAAGCAGCTTTAGTGCGGTGCTAAGGACTCCATGCTCATTAGATGCAGCAGTCAGTGAGATGCACTCCTGGATTATGTGCTTCCACTTCCTTTCCTGAAAAAGGAATTTATTTTGTGTTTCTGAGCCACTCCATAGCATGAGCCAAGGGCAGTTATATGGGGAATATCAGCAGCTTTACAACTGGCCTCCTTCTTTGTGCAAAAAGTGAATATGGGCTCCTTCCTTTCTTAAAATGCTGTTCTGCAGGAAGTCCTCTGCCTGATATACTCCGGTATAAACTGAAGCATTAGGAGACAGCAGTTGCCTTTATGTAAAATAAAAGTACCTTCAGTAATTTATAGAATTCTATATATATGTCTATGTGTGTGTATATATATATATATATATATATGAAAGTGTACAGCCTTAACACCCCTGCACGCACTTAAAATAAATAATACCCAGGAAACATAGGGAAAATACGGCAATGCAGAATGTGCATCACAGTGGGACTTTGACATGTGAGTTGATCATTTACACATCTAATGGGCTGATGCAGCACACAGCCAAACCAAAACCAGTTGAGGTAACTTAATTGCCATCCAGAGGGGCCCAGAGAGACTCGAGAGGTGGAGCCATGAACCTCACAGAGCTCAACAAGGCCAAGTGCAAGGTCATGCACCTGGGTCGGGGCAATTCCAGGCTGGGCAGAGAACAGATTGAGGTGTAGCCCTGGGGAGAGGGGCTTGGGGATGTTGGTGGATGAAAGGCTGGATATGAGCCAGAAAATGTGCACTTGCAGCCTAGAAAGCCAAAGGTGTCCTGGGCTGCATCAAAAGGAGCGTGGCCAGCAGGGCATGGGACAGGATTCTCCTTCTGCGCTGGTGTGGGGTCCTCAGGACAGCTGGAGAGAGACTTTTTACAAGGGCATTTAATGATAGGAAAAGAGGTTATGGCTTTTAAAATGAAACATAGTGGGTTTAGATTAGATCTGAGCAAAAAACTCTTTGCTGTGAGAGTTGTGAGACACTGAACAGGTTGCCTGGTGAAGCTGTGGATTCCATGTCCCTGGAAATGTTCAAGGCCAGGTCTGATGAGGCTTTGAGCAAGCTGGTGTAGTGAAAGGTGTCCCTGCCCATGGCAGAAGCATTGGAATTAGATGGTCGTTAAGATTTCTTCCAACCCATACCATTCTATGATTTTGTAGTAACTACCGGGGTCCTGATAAAGCCCCAGCTGCCTCAACATGCCCCTCAAATTCACAGCACTTCACAAAAGAAAGCAGGTAGAGGTAAGCAATAAACTGCAATAAGGTCGTTGTCCTCTTCCAACACTTTCATACAGCAAAATATGTCCTTTTAGCATATTTATACCGGATGCAGATGTCCTTTCGGAAGCCATAAGAAAGCCCTTTATCTGCAAGCTGTCACCTCAGACCTGTAAGGTGCTAAGTGGCGGTAGTGCCAGTGCTCCCTTCAGCTCCCCGTGGATCTCTGTCATTTGTGCCCGCACAGTACAAAATTTCCAGCGCCCTCCCCGCGGGTTACTGTGGGCAGGGACAGGGGGCAGGGACACGGGCAAGGGAAGGCGGAGGGACGGGAGGCAGCGGCGGAGCAGGCGGAGCAGGCCGAGCGCCAGCGCCCGCCGGGCGGCGCGGACGGGCGGGGGCGGGGGCGGAGGAGGAGGCGGAGGCGGGCTNTCTGTAGGCTGTCCTTGCGGGGCCGCGGGGCTTTCCTTCCCTCCCCTGAGTGAGATCAGTGTCCCCCGGAGCCGGCTCGGCTTCCTCTCGCACAGAAGCCTTCAGGAAAGCGTATCTGTCCGTGTCCGGCCTCCCCCCGGCGCTGCGGCAGCTCGGGCTGGCCGGGCATTGTTCGGCGGCGTTGCTGGCCTGCAGCCCGGCTCGGC
>VXBU01019354.1:1577287-1631310 GCA_013400315.1 Bombycilla garrulus | reverse complement strand
TCAGCTCCCCGTGGATCTCTGTCATTTGTGCCCGCACAGTACAAAATTTCCAGCGCCCTCCCCGCGGGTTACTGTGGGCAGGGACAGGGGGCAGGGACACGGGCAAGGGAAGGCGGAGGGACGGGAGGCAGCGGCGGAGCAGGCGGAGCAGGCCGAGCGCCAGCGCCCGCCGGGCGGCGCGGACGGGCGGGGGCGGGGGCGGAGGAGGAGGCGGAGGCGGGCTCGGCACACGCACACGCCGCTCCCGCCGTGCTCGGCTTAAATAGGGCGGCGCCGGGGAGGCGCGCACAGCCGTGATCCGTGCTGCTGCCGGGAGGTGAGCGGGGTTCGGGGGCAGCGCTGCCGTGGGGGCCGGGGGCNCGTGGGGCGAGCAGCTCGGGCGGGCCGAGCAGCAGGTAGCGGGCTGGGCAGCGCGGTGCCGCCTGCTCCTCCCGGGGCTCCACGTTCCTTTAGCTGCCGGACTTTGCCTTCGAGTGGCTTGTTCTTCGGACATGAATGCAGCACGTACTTGATGCAGCTTTTTTTTTTTTTTTTTTTTTTTTTTTTCTNTTTTTTTTTTTTCCTCTTTTAAAGCAGTTTAGAGTGCGTATGGAAATGCAGCGTGAGCCAAACTGGCCTAAAATGGAAGGTTGAGTGGCTTTGACTTTGCAGGCCTCCTCTGCTGCTAGGTAGGACTTGCAGTGCTACAGCACGGGGATTTAGCCTGGTTACACGACGCTTTTGTTCTACGATGCATACGTTTCTTGTTCCTGTTGAACAGGAATTGCAACACTTGAAGCCTTCTAAATTTCTAAAGGGCATGTCTGTGAGTTGTCTGGAGTATTACGGGCACCCTCGTGGACTGTGTAATCTAAACATATGCCTCACTTGGGTTAGCGTCCGAGATACGATGGTCAGGTTCTGTGGTAGGGAAGAACAGACCTCATCCATGTGGTGTCAATAGATTTCCTTTTTCATCCGCGTTGCTTTACAGGGACTCATGCACTCTCCTGAGCCTGATCAGGAGAGTTTATTATTGCCGTTTTGCTTTGGAACGTGCTCTCAAACTCACAAGCTGAGATTTCTCAGCCCCAGGGTTTGGATCAGATTTCTTGGATCAAGACATTGAGTATAAGAGGGCATTGAGTTTACTGAAAAATACCTTTCTCTTCCTCTTGCAACAATGTCAGCATTAATAATGCAAAAACTGATACACAGAGCCCTCATGAGCCCTTGTTGTTACTGCCTTTTTAAATTTTAAGGATACCTAGCTTGCTTGTATTGGGATGGGGAAATGTTTGAAGGATGGCTCATGGGGAAAAATATAAAGCTTGTCATTACAAGTAGCTGTTGTGTGTAGTGTTATCAATTCAAGGTCTTGAGTGAACAGCCTTAGCCTACTCAGAGGACTCCATGATTACAATGAATTTACAATTTACAAAGGTAGCTTCTAAACTGGGTAGATGATGTTTTACAATTACAACTTGGCCAACATAAGGTTGGAAGCCTTCAGTTTTTGAGAAGGAAGCCCTCAAGTAGCCTTTTGCTTCAAGGACAAGTACAAGGTTGGTACTGGTAAAAAAAAAAAAAAAACCAAAACCAGCAATTTAAAATGAAAGGAAAGACAACTTTGAAATACTTTTGTGGGTAAGTGACTTGCCTATTTCTTGGGCAAAGTCTGTGTAGCTGGTTCTCCTATCACATTGCTTCACTAGAAAGGAAGACTTCATGGGATTTTTGGGAGAAGGCAGAGGTGGCTTGTACCTTCCCTGTTTTGTGTGTGTTGCTCAGCAGTAGGGCCGAGTGCAAGGTTTCTTTTCTTTTTCTTATCTCTCAAAGAAAACAACACTTTTCTAATGTGAACAACTGAGGGTAAAACCAGGTCTTTGTGTCTTGTTTTTCATGATAACATGGTTGATGGATTTGGGTAGACTGAAGAAAACTAATGGCATGAAATTTTTTGAGTGGGCAGCAGAGATGAGACATGTTCTGGCCCAAGGGATATATTGCTTGATAAATTTGCCTTCTGGTAGTCTTGCGAGTAGCCTGCCTGCTGTATCCTACTTCCCTGCTATGCTAAATTACAAGTTCAGATATCTTGAATATTTTACTATGGTAAGTATAACCAGTGGTAGCTCCCTATAAATCCTCACAAGTAAGAGGGGTGATGGTTTATACATTGGTGAATGGTTTTGTGGGGGAGTTTACAATGCTGTGTGGCTCAGGGAAGCTCTGCTGTACAGAGCTGACCTTTACAGGCTGTAGGCTGAGCCCTGTCTGTGGATGTGGGGCTTGCATTTCTGCAGATCCCACCTGACTCCTGAAACAAGGACACTTGATAGCATAAGGCTTCTGCTCTCCTGCTGCCTTTCGTGTTGAGAGTTACTCATCTACACAGGGTAAAATATGATTTGGAGTTCGGAAGTAGATAATCTTTAAGGTCTTTTTCAACCCAAACCGTTCTATGATAGTAAAATACTTCTTTTTTGGCTAGGATTTGAGTCTTAGTAGTACTGGTAGTTTGCTCAAAACTGATTGAAAACAGCTTGCGTGGTTTTATAGAGATGTAGAGGAAAAATTTATTTTGCTTTTGTAGTTGAACTATTTAAGTGCTATAGCAGAAGTGCATGATGTCCTATTTCCAGAAGAGGATTCTCCCTTTTTTTTATGAATTACTGCTCTTGAACCCAGAACTCTTAAACTTTGTTTGATTAGTTTGATACTGTGTGTGCTGTGTGTTGGAAATTTGGCTTCTGCAGTTGGACTGTAATAATAGCATGGTAAGGCTGAGTTAGTTTCCTAGGAAAGCAAGAAGAAAATGCTTTACTATCACTGACTCGGACTAGATGCAGGCCAACTTTAATACCTGAGGTCGATGCCTGTTGTTCTGTTTGCCATACTGGTTTTTTTGGGCAGCTGGTGTTGGGAAGTCACTCAGTGAACCAACTGCTCCTCATAAGCACGCACTTACAAGATCTGAGTGTTAAGGGTTATGCTTTCTGTAACCACCTGCTGGATGTAAACACTGTCTAGTGTGATGCAGTGGGGCTTAGTGTGCCTGACCCAGGCTGCCTTCTGGGAGAGCTCAGGTACCAGAAGTCTGAGTGAGAAACTTCTTCCCACAGAGTCTCAACTGAGCACTTAAACCATGTCTAAGCTTGATATTGCATACTGGGCCTTCTGAATAGTAGCCTTTTCTTGAGGGGAGTAGAATGAATAAGTTGGTGTGATCTACTCAAGCTGAGTAGGTCATGCCACAAGAAAGCTGTTGGGTTCTGTAGGGTGGCTTTCATCTAAATGGTGCTTGGAATGACACTAGATTGACAGAATAGTGCCATGATGTACTTGCAAGTCAGAGTTGCAGGGATGCAACTCTGATGCATAGCAGTGTAGGCTGAAAAATAAATATTTGTAGGCATCTTATCTGGTTTTCAGAGAGGAGAAACCGGTAAGACTGCTTAGTGCCATGTTGTGTATGTATAGGCATGGATTAAAGATAACTTAAACTCTCATTGTCTGAAAGGTTTTAGTGGCAAGTGTTGATTTTTCCTTATACACAGGGTTACCAAATGTTGTTTGAGGACTGTAATTGTACAAAAGGCATTGAGCAGATTCTTGTCACGTGTTTCAACTCCTGAACTTGAATAAACTCCAGTGACCTCACCAGTGCGCACTCAAATTACCTACTGGACATCACTGAGAGGCAAGAATCCAGGTGCAGTTCCACTTGATTGCAAGGGGACTGAGGCCAAATGTCTGAGGACAGGTCTGTGACTTTCCTTGCTGATGTGAGCAGAACCTTGACACACCACCTTCAGATTTAGTGCTCCTTAAAGGTGGCAACAGAAGCCTTAACTTTGACTGCAGTTTATGAAGTAAGTCTCTGTGGCCTAACTTATGGGTCTGAATCCAGCTTGTAGGTTGTTTGCCTCCAGTTCTGCCTTGTCACCAATGCAGGAACAGAAACTGAACCAGTAGAGGCAGCATACACCACAGTGTGATGCCCAGTGGTTGCTGAGAGCCTGACTGAGGGAGCTGAAGAGAAGTTGGATGTGAGGTGTGAATATTGAAGACCTGGTGGTTCCTCCTGCCTGGAATGTGTTCCTTATTAACAGTTCTCTAGTTCTTTCCTGCTTACTCTTGCAGGAAGATAAATATGTCAGTTACTGCTTTAAAAGAAGGGTTTGTAGCTCTCATGCTTGGCTGGGTGAACTAGGTGAGTTCTGGATGAGAATTTATGGATGAGGTGATGGAGGAGGAGGTCATAATACACAGCAGCGGATTAGACAGTTCAACGTATTCGGTTTGTCCAGATAAATCTTCTCTGACTGAGGAGTCATATATGGCATGACAGGCTGCACCACAGTAGGCATCTTGCTGTCCTGTTTATTATACAGGGCTTAATCTGGGATTTCTCCTTCAGGTCTCAAATACCAAAGCTCCTTTGCTGTATCTTGAAGGTGGTTGTGGTTTTCTTGCTGGTTAGTTGGGCTCTGTCACAGGTGTTTGCAAGACCTCAGTCACATTCCCCTCTGACTGCAGGACAGGCAGAAAATCCTGGGAGGACTTGCATGTGCAGTGTTTATAGCTTTTTACTTGATGTGTAGTATTACAGTAGTCCACCCTCTTCTCCAGCTGTGCTGTTGTTTCCTTCTGGGAGCTAATGGCTGTCTGGTCATTGAGATGAGAGTTGATCAAGTTGAGAACTAGCATCACAAATATTACAGAAAGATGGTGTTTACCAGATCACCTCCCTCCTGACTGCCTGGAGAGGGTTGTGGGAGCACTTATCTAGGACAGGTTGGACTGACTCCAATTTAAGGTGATTGTAAATGCAGTCTGAGATTAGGATTATATATTCTATTCAGACAAAAGGATTCTCAGGTTAATAGCCAAAGCTGTTTGTTCTACCTGTTTTTTATATGTAATAAAGGGGCTAGAGTATGTTTCTGTGCTTGTTCTTTCAAAGGCTGAGTGGAGAAAGGCTTAAAGTAAAAATGAGATCTGTGGGAGCTGTGCAGTGTAACCTGTAAGAGTAAGAAAAAAAAACAGACTGCAGTGGCAGGTAGCTGTCAGGACAACTCAAAGGTATGTGGGTGGCTGGTTCCCTGTTTCAGCACATCATAATGAAAACATCTTAGTGCTCTATTGATCATAATAAGAGATAGGCAACTTGTGGATTTCTTTTCCCTGCGAGAGGCTGTAGAAATAACACAGCCTGTTCTTTTACACCATGTGATGGATGTGCCTTTATGGCAGTGCTAGTGTGTCGTTTCTCTAAACATTAGAACAGAGAGAAAGAAAGGCCATTGGTTCTTGGGGTTGTTTTCTTTGCGGTACAGAAGCTGACGGCTGCTCTCCTGTTCTCTTCCGTTGCACTCGAACCATGTCTGGCTATGGACAGACAATGGGCAGGCTGCTGCCCACTGTAAATAGCCCATTGTACGCCGAGAGTAGGAGCAGCAGAGAACGGCACAGCCCTGCCAACTTGGGTCGTTGCCTTGAGATACTGGCTGTGCTGTGAAGAATGAGTCTTGGGTGATGCAGGGGGTGTGTGTGTGTGAGCAGAGAGAGCTGGCTTTGTCTGAAACGTACAGAACTCTTGAGCCAAATTGATACGCTGAGTTCAGAGGGGTGCTTTTTTTTGGGCTGCACTGGGGGAACTGTTTCTCTGGAGGTGGTCAAGACAGATAGTCTTGATTGTCAGATTGCCTCTGAAGCAGTTTTGCCTTGTCGCCCAAATCACTTTCCCTCTGGTCTTACAGTAAAAACACCAGGGCCTACTGATTGCATTGAGAAAAAATTGACCTCAAATGTCAATTCTGCTCTTTTGCCTCCGCCCTACATGAAGCAATCTGAGGATTACAGACTGGTACTTCTCATTTGGCATCTCTTTCCTTTTGGCCTTCAGCTGTGTCTCACACTGGGGCTTAGTTTGAGTCTGTTCCTTGTGTTCCCAATCCTTCTTGGTAAGAAGGAATTGCAGGACTTGAGTTTGTGAAGAGAGCATGGCTTTTTTTACTTGTCTTGAGTGAGCAGACTTACCTGGGCCCTTCCTTGAGGAAAACAACTGAAAGCCAGATGCAAGCCCTAATGTGAAGATCTTTCTGTCTCAGTGTGGAGGCTCTAAACCATGGTCATGATACAAATCCAGGATGTCTGATGCTGTTGGAGCATGAGCCAAGTAAATACTGAGATGACTTGAAGGCTGGAAGGCATTGAAGCCGCTTTTCTTGATGGGGTATATTTGGATGAATTTATTGCCTTGCAGAACACGAGCTCATATGACTTAACAGACAGTGTTAAATCTTGGAATTGCTTAGTCTTGCAGAAAAACTGTGTCCTCACCTTGGGTTTTTTTTGTGTGGATGAGGCAGAAGGTATAATAAGATATTATCACAATATAAACATAAGCAGCAAAAGATATTGTATACCTGGTAACTTGTGATGAACTGCTCAAGAGAAGTTTTATGTTGCAGGCTTCTCTAGAAACAGCTAGTCAAGGAAATGAAAAGCAGAGATGTGCATCTCTTCACCCAGGATGAAGTCATAGCAAATCCCTGACTATAATGGGACTGTTGTGTCAATTAAATGATGATGTTTACTTCAGTTCTTGTTACCTGTAAAGGCATCACAGCCTTTTGAGTAATTCAAATTACACTGCATTCCTAAATCATAGTGTGTGTGCAGGGCACTTCATGACTAATGCAGACAGGAAAGCAGTTTTAAAAGTCAAAGGTGCTCATTGTGGAGCTTGAGGAAAGAGCTAAGCTTGCTCCTAGCAATGACACACATCACAGATCCCCTTGTCTAGTTTCGTAACATGGTGTCTGTGATAAATGTGACATTAACTTTTAAGTCCAGACTTCCTTGTTGGTGTATGAGTTTTTTTACTGTTCAATGGTGTATTGTAAAACTTAAGTAATTTTCACACCTGTAATGCTAATGAACATGATTAGGCACATAAATAGCCGCCAGATGGTGATCCTAACTACTAAGTCAATAACTGATTCCTTTTTAGAAAAAGGAAGATGAACCGCTTGTTTATATATTTAGTTCATCTCTGCCTTATACTACTACAGCCTGGTGTGTTGTGGGTTTTGATCAGAGTCTGCAGTATATCACTGTGCAAATAACAGAGACATCTCTGTAGTGGTCCTGCACTGCCTGTCGAGGTGATGCAGCCCTGTGCCCACAGGTAACTGTGGGGGACAGGGCAGTGCCTGCCGGCTGGGGATTACTCCCTGGGTCCAGGACTGTTCCAGAGGTGGAACTTGATTCCATTCTGACTGCCCCCATCCATGACCTTGCCTGTCCTGTTAACATTGTGAAAGCATGCCCCCTTTGAACTAATTTTATTACTATTTTGCTGTCTCTAGCAAATCTTGTCCAAACAGTGGTTAGACTTTTTGTGAACTAGACCGCTTTTCTGTTGTCTGACTGAATAACTGATTGCAGCAGTAAAGATTTCAAGGTCAGACTGGAAACTGGAGATTTTCTTGTAGACATATGAAATGTTAACCAGGTATAGTTGGTCTTAAAACTTAGAAATGTAATTTTGTCCGTTTGGGTTTTGGAGCCTCATGTGCCACCATCCTGCAGGGGTGGTTCCTTACACAGTACGTTGTAACTGATAGCTACCTGTTTTGACGTTCTCTGGGACCTTTGTTTAATTCCGTTCTCCATAGGAGATGGCTAGGACCTGAATTACCAAGTAAACGCGTGTCTCTGTCGCTCAGGCGAGCGGCACAGCGTTGGCAGCCGTCGGGCGGCGGTGCCGGGGCCGGGCCCGCGGGCGCCCTTGAGCGCGGTGGGGTGAGCGCTGCTCGCTGCCATTGGCCCCGCGCGGGCCGGCTGCTCCCGCTCACCTCTCACCTAGTGGGCATCGCCCGGGGGGTTTGCCATGTGACACACGTCCCGGGAGACCTTGGCTGTAGAGGAGAGCACCAGCTGAGCTGAGCTGACTGCAATCCCCTATTTTTTTTTTTTTTTCCCCCTGCAGCTGGTTCTCGCTGTGGAATATCCGTGTCAGTGAGTGCTGGCAGGGAGCAGCCTCTTCCAGCTCTTCTGTGTGAACGTGACAAATCAAATGTGCTTCCTGTGCTTGATTATATTGCTGCGTGCTGCTGCCTTGGGCCTCATTTGCCACTGCTTTAGTCTGCCTCATGACCAGAGATAAATTAGGGGCATGGTGCTGGGAGGAATAGGAAACTATGGGAGGATATCGGCTTTGAAAGCAGCTTGCTGTACTGACCTTTCTGTGCATGTCTGAAGAGAGTAGAAGAGAGTTTATTTTACTGGACTTAGGAAAGGAGAAATTGTGCTCCTGCTATGCTCCTATAGGATTGAGATGCTCTCTGTTTCATGCAGGCAAGATACATCCCTGCCCTTCATTTCCCAGATTTCCGTGCTTGATGATTAACTGTTTAAACGATGTTGCAGTACACCTACTCTAAAAATAACTATTTTACATTTGTGAAATTCTCGCCTTTAAAAAAAGGTCTTCCTTTTTTTTTAAATTTGAGTGCAGTCACTGTTAAAAGCAATACTGAAACCCTGAAGAAATTCCCTCTTCTCAGCCCCACCTATTTTTATAGAGTATAAACTAACAATTGCTTGCTTACTTAATTGCAGCACAGATATCTAAAGCTATTGCCTAGTGGCACACAGAGATATTTTGATAGTGGGAAGCCAGCAGGACAAAGCGTACATCACCATCCTGCAGCAGCAGTGAATCAAAAGCCAATTTCAGATTTTTTTGTGCTTCTTTTCATATCAACAGATTCCAGCATTGGAGCAACTGCACTGAACTGCAATGCAAGCACATGAGTTGTTCAGATACCTACGAATGCCAGAGCTTGGGGATGTCAGGCAGTACGTGCGCACCCTTCCGACAAACACACTGATGGGCTTCGGTGCTTTTGCAGCTCTCACAACCTACTGGTATGCAACAAGGCCAAAAGCACTAAAACCACCATGTGATTTAGCAATGCAGTCTGTGGAAGTAGAGGTAAGTGCCACTTGATGGATGTTGTAGCTCACTGAAATTTGAACCCTAAATGCGTCACTGAGAGACCAAACATTTGATTTACATTAGGGTGTTTCTAAAACCTGTAGTGTGGGGAGAATACATTTCTGAAATGTGGCTTGAACTTCTTTTGACTTTATGAATTTGAAAACTAACTTGAGGGCTGATGAAATAAGCTATCACAGGAGAAATACTCTGCTGAGACAACTGAGCTTCTGATCTCAGTAGTGACATGACAGGTCATCATGCTCATGTTAGAATTGGCACCGTGTAGTTTTCAATTCCTGGCCACATGATGACCTATTAAATTAGGTCTCGGGGTCAGAGTGTGTATGCTGGTATATACTGATTAGGCTGATAGTTCTTCTGTTATTTTTAGTGTATAATAGCTGACACATGAGACTTTATATTCTGTTACAAGCATGAAGAGGGTACTAATTGTCCTCGCATGATCTGTGGAAAGAAATATTAGTCTGCCAAGAGATCCCAGCCATAGAGTAAGTTGAAATTAAGCCAGGCACCTGATAAACTCTGGATATGTTAGCTTAGCTTTTGTCTTACACTTTTTAGAAGCATAGTTACTTTTAGGTGGTGGTTTTTTAAAAGTGAAGTCAAATGCAAAATGAGTCTGACTGAGAGAAACTGTTGCTTTGTGAGCAAATATAGATAACTGATTTTGTTTTGTTTTTGGAAGTTGCGGTTGTATTGATTCTCCTGCTCGTTACAGAATAAAATACTTCTTTCAAATGTGTTCTTTTTCTTCAGGATAGACAAGGTGTTTTCTCCTTTTGAAGGAAAGAGTTTTGGAAGGTGTGTTATCTAAGGGAGATAATTAGAAAATGTAGAATTGGAAGGCTTACAGCTTCTTGCCTTACTCATGATAGTCAGAAACTACCACTATAGGTTTTACATATGTCTGTATATATATACTAGGAACTGAAATCTCCCTTTACCCTACATTCTTCTGCATGGTTAGACTGCATCTTGTTGTCATGTATCAAATGAATTAACATGACTCTTGTGCTCAAGAGCAGATGTGACTACAAACTGGTGTAAACAAATGCGGCAGAATTTGAAATTTACAGCAGGTCAACTTCATGAACTTAAGCAAACTCCTGTCATTACTTTGAACTGGGTACTTTTTTCAATGTTTCATATTATTGAGATTGAAGAATGCTACATTAGTTGGCCCCTCCATTCACATTTCCTAATCTCATTGGGACACACAGCAAGCTGAACTGACACATCATGTTACTGTAGCAAATATTGCTCTGCTACTAGAAATACACAAAAGGGAAACAAAAACATGCACTTGCAATGTGATAATTGCCAAAAGTACCTATGTTCAAACAACATGTGTAGAGTAAGGATCTAGAAGTGAGATCTCACTTCTCTTGGCAAGCTTTCCCGATTCTGACAGCAGACATGTAGACAATAGATAGAATAGTCTTGTAAACCAGCACATCTTGGTTGCTGGAATGAGCTGGCTGTGCAAGTTTTCCAGCTGTGGAGTGCCTCATTAGGCAGTGTAAACTTCAGCAGATTTTTCGGGGGCATTGCATTTTAAGATGGTAAGACAGTAGCTCTTAGCTGTCCATAAATCCCATGACAAATGCTTTGCTTGAGACTCCTGACAGCAGTCTCAGTTCACTGCCTTTACTTCAAGTTAAATTACTTGTCATTGCTGCATTCTGAGATTGAAATCATTGTTTGGTGGTATGAGACTTCACTAAGTGACTTAATGCATCATTGATCCAATTGCACTAATTGGCTCTCTGATCAGAGCAAGATGGGTATAACAGCATTATTTTCAATACCTCTCTAGAAAATACATTTTAATGGGAAAGCTGAATAGTAGTAAGACTTAAATGAAGAACACCTGAATGTGTTAGCATGTTGCAGTGATGAGAGTTCAAACTTGGAGAGTGTCTTGAAATGAGTAAAATCTGTCCAATTCTGTTTTCATTAAGGGCTGTATCTGAGCTATTAATAATGTTTAAAATTGTAATCAAATGAGACTGTGTGTTTTGAATCAAGTTTCAAATGTCTGTTGGAATTGCTACTCCTAGAATAATGACAAGACTTTAAAACAGTGCTCAGGATTCAGGTTCTCTCTACATTTTGCTTAAAATGTAACTTCATATACTCCATTTTCTTATGTATATGTTAAAAGTGGGTTGTCAGGTTTACAGGGAAAAAAAATAAATCAAATACTGCTCTGAAATGGTCTTAACTTTTTTTTTCTGCCTAAACAATACAATATTAAAAGGCCTGAGCAGTTGCTCCAAAAAAGACATTGCAGAAGGCAGTGCCTCTTTGCTACCATTTTACTGTCTAATCTACCTGCTCATTTACAATAAGAAATTTGAACTAGAAATAAGCTTCTACATAATTCTTACTTGTGACTTAGCTTTGTTAGACACCAAGGAAATAACTGAGGTCATTGATTGGAGCGTGGTTTTTACGTGTTCTGGTAACACATCTTCATAACTGCATATGAAAGTTATGAGAAAGATCCTATTTACTGTTGTTCCAGGTCACTTCCTATCTCTCAAAAATTGATTTGGTAGGGGCAGTGCCCAGTGACCCATTTTAACTATCCCTGGATGACCATGAAGGTTGCACACATAGTTGAAAATGAGTACAAAGAGTTACTGAAGTGGCAGGGATGCATTGCACCAGACCAGGTTGCCCAGAGTCCCTATCAGTCTGGTCTTGAATGCTTTCAGGGATGTGTCACCCATATCTGGATCTGCCTGTAGATGGTTATTCCTTTCCACTGGTGACTAACAGCTGGATAACTTTGGCTGTTGGTTTTGTGTGCAGGTGTAGGGCTATCAAATATATTAAATCTTGCAAATAAAAGCTTTTATTTGTCCCAGCCTATGGGATAGAAATAAATATAGGCATTTTCTAGGAGTAATACTGGATTTGACTGGCTTTTTTGTTCCCTTAAGAAATGATATTCAAATATGAGGAGAAGTATTCAAGTCAGGAAAACTTTAAGTCTTCTGATAGAATATCAGAATTCTAGCATGCCTTGTCTTTCAAGAATCGTTTGATTACACATGTGCTTATCTCCCTATGAGTGATCAGTTTTAGGTGCTGTATGCTTACTTAGGGAGTAGCAGGGTTAGAATTATGTGGCTGGTTTGAAAACTCTGCTTTATGCTACTTGCTGCTCAGAATAAGCGTGTTGGTGATCTAAGTACCACTTCCTAGTATACTTTGCCTCTCAGAGAAAGGGAAATTTTCTGATCTGAGGCACGGTGGAGCCTACAGTGTGTTTTGACATTACTCTTAATGCTAAGAAGCAAACCCAGAAGCAGTTACTTTACATGACCTGAACAGCCTTGCTAGAGTAATACATGCTCTGTTGCAGAATAAATCTGTTTCCTTCAGATGCTGCTATTTTTAACTAGTGCCAAGGTTTTACTTAATGACTAGCACTTGATGTGCAGTAGGTTAATTTCCTGCAAGTCCCTGAGCTGCTGCAAGGGCTGCTTTACACAAGTAACTAGAATCTGTTCTTGAATTAATCCGATTTTATTGCCTGGCTACTTTAAGAGCACTTATTAAAACTGCCAACCCTTTTTACTGCTTATCCTTTTAATAGATCTATTAGATGCCATTCAACTAACTTGTGTGAAGTCAGCCAAACATTCCAGTCCTGGGATTCAAATACCTGCTGGTAATGACCAGTGATTTTTAAACAACTTTCCCTGATATTGCACAAACCTTCTGGATAAAGACTGATCGAACTAGGTCTTAAAATAGTAGTTCTTGTTGCTTTCAAGCAAAATATAGATGAGTTCTAATGCTTAGTAGATGGGTTAGTTTAGGCCTTGCATTATGCTCCTGGTTTGACCTTCAACATATCTGGGAGTATTTCACTGCATCAATAATGCTGAACTTATTACAGCCTTTACACAAGGAGCTAGGGGCTTTTCAGAAAAACTTTTATTCTGAGACTGTTGAAAATTCAGTTAATTCTACTTTACTATGGAAAAAAGAACAAAGTAAGCAACACTAAAAGTTGTTTGTTTCCCCTTATCAAAAACTCATAAGAACTGATGGGAACTTTTCAAGTTGCTCTTTTTTCAGAAGGGCAGTGCTATCAGTCTTGTATCTAAGCAGTGTACTGTCTGATAACTCATCTTCAAATCTGGTTAGTGCCTCAGGCCCTGAAAAAATTGCTTTTGTGGTGCTGTGTAATAGAGCATGTAAACAAAACAGTAGTAGCCCACATGTGGAGAAACAAATACTTCTTGACTCTTGCTGAGGAATAGCTTAGGCTATTGTATTTCACCTGATGTAGGAATTACAGCACATCAGACATGGTAGATGTGATACATTGCACTTGTTGATGTTACCTGTGGCCATGGGAACACACTACACTGTGTGATCTTTCTTAGATTAGCTCTGGAGTGGCAATACTGGGAAAATTTATAAGATGACCTTGATTATCCAACATCTGAGAAACCAGAAAAATAAAGCAAGCCGTCTTGCTTTTCTTTCCAGGCAGAGACATGTACTAGTGATCTGTTAATATCCTGTAGAGCAGATGTTGGTCTGAGAGCAAGTATACTCTTGAATTTGTAATGTTGTGAATTTTTAGAGGTAAGCCACTCATTAACTTGTTCTGGGTCATGTTCACAGTGTACGTTTCTGCTTACTGTCAAAGGAGTGGCAAGCACTGCATTACTCACAGTGTTTTGCTAGAACAAGTTAAGCTAGTTTTAGTGTAAAAATATTTTTTCCTCTCTGTGCCTTTAATGTGCTAGCTGATTTCTATAGATGTGGGTAATATGACATCTTCTGTACATAAACCTGTGTTTATATAGCTTACATGGAACAGGTGATGTCTGGTCCTCCAGGATACTTTGAAAACAGAGGAGAACCTATGGCTGCATATGAACAGATTTTAGTTGTGGATGATAGACTAGCTAAATCTGTGCCTGAATTTTCTAGGGTTTAACTTTATGAGAGAGCCAGAAATTGATTATGCTGATAGAGAAACTCTTATGCAGTGTTTGCTCAAGACCCTCTGTTTAACCAGCTGGGTTGTTCCTGATAAGAACTTGCTTGTAGGTGTCTGTCATCATAACAGGACTAATTAACAACTGTGCCCTAATAGTAATTGCATAACTGTAGTTTGTGAAACTTGACTGCTCTCTGTAAAATGAGATTATTTTATTTCATCAGTCACTCTAAAAAAGCAGTGTGAAAAAAGTGTGAACTATTAAATTCTTGTATTGACTTCCAATTTTATCCAAGTGCTCAACACCTGAAAAATTATTTCAATTTTAAAGATAGTATTGTCTTGACTGCATTTAAATAAATCAGGAGGAAACTATCTTTTGTAAGATGTAACAATTTTGGATTAAAGGACTCTGTCTGGAACAGAGTTTTTTGCTTATGACAACATTTGTTTAAGGTGTTGGTGACTGTGCTTATAATAATTTAGGGTTTGAAACCACATATTGAAATCTTAATTAGAAAAATAGATTGGGATTGCACCATTACTGTTCTGTCTAGACAGCTCTGAAGCTGGATATAGAAAGCTTGATGGAATTAATTATGATTTATACTGCATTTATAGAGCAAAATATTTCTTTAGGAAGGGCATTTTGTCAAAAACACTTGCTAGTCTTTACTATTCTCATTTGTTCTATGCTATCATAGGTAGCTGAGGAATAAGATTTTGTGTGGCAGGGTTTTGGTAATGCGTAGGGAGCAGTTTGACTCTTCAAACAGTGTGCTGGAAAACCTTGCACAGTTCTCAAGTATTCTCAAGAAGAATATTCCTTCAGGTAATTCCCTTTCATTGACAGGGATCAAGGGTGTCTAATCTTTGTGTTTGCATTTCTTAGGGTGGTGAGCATGCTCGAAGGTCCTCTCTTCTCAAAAGTGACGAACTCTTGTTGTACTACTATGATGATGTGAGAACAGCTTATGATATTTTCCAAAGGGGTTTACAAGTATCAAGTAAGTTTAAAATGAAAGATAATACTTTAAATTTGTTAAGGATGACGTATTTGAACTCCTTTGAAATGCAGTTGGGCATGGGGGATCTCTGTTTAGCAATATGATGGATGTACTGGATGTGAATTTTCTTGAGGACAAATTAAACTGATATTTTGTGAAACAGAGTTCTGTGAATAAAGTCAGCGCTGTATTCCTTGGCCTAAACTAATTTTTTTGTCTCTGTTCTCAGCTTCTTTCCCTGCATCCCTGAATGAACCCCATTTGTCATCTGAAAATGTCTGCTGAGAATCTAGGGGCTTAACACTGAGTGGTGTCAGGACAGAGGAGTTGGAGTTAAATTCTGAGTAACTTTTATCTTTTTTTTTTAGATAATGGTCCATGTCTGGGTTTCAGAAAACCAAACCAACCATATGAATGGATCTCCTATAAAGAGGTAAGTAATCTGGCTTAGTGCTAGACTGGCTTTTGCTTGCTGAGACTATTGATACAACATCCAGTAATGTGATACAACAAATCTGAATTATTTATATCTTTTAAAGTAGTAGCAGAATATTGCAGAAAGGATCTAGTGCCTACTACAGTGTCTTAAAAGAACAGCCTTAAATATGTGCAAGAGAGAGAAAAAAGAGCATCTCTTGTGCTTGGTTCACAAACTCCAAAAATTTGGAAATAAAACTGTTATCTTGGCATTTCAATGCTGAATTGTTTACAACTTGGGCACAGCAGCTTTGAAGTAGTGTTCAGGGGCTCAGACTGTGCTTGCTCCTTTACATTAGGAGAAGTTGTATCTACAGGTGTTGTTTGTGCTTCCTGGCACCTTGTCTCCATAGTCTGAATGATGGTTGTACAGGGTGTGAGCAGATCTGCTTCTAACCACCAGCATGCTGCTTCTTGATCCCTGAAAATATCTGTATGCAAATCTCCATTAACAGCTGTGCACACTTAGGGTGTTCCTGATTTAATCAGTTGGACTTCAAATTTGCATAAACCTTGCCTATTGCATACTGTTAATGTCGTTTAACACCTCCTGTTTGTAACAGACCTCACTTTTTTTCTCAAGGTGGCTTTGCTGAGAATTTGTTAGGCACAACGTTTTTTATTAAAGCTTTGCTTTTAGGGTCATGTGACTAACATGGTCTCAAGTCACGTGCTATATAAAAAGTTGTATTAACAAAGCTTGGGAAGGCAATTTTCTAAATTCTGAGTGGGTTTTTCCTCCTTGTTCCCCTGCTTTTTGAAGGGAGATAAGCTATTCCTATAGGCACTGAATGAAGTAAAAGGATGGTGTATGTAATGCTTGTGATTAAACAGAAATACTATGGTAAATCATTCCAGGGTCACTTCTTGGGTTTAACACAGATACAGCAAAACAGCCTTTTCTGAGTATGTGTGCTGAACTTTTAAACTTAACACTTTCAAGTCTGACTGGTTCAAGTGTTTCTTCTGCTGCATATTGAGTCCAAGTGTAATAATTACAATCAGTGCAATGTAATGGCACTGCAATGTTTATGTTATCAGAGTCACAGAGGGCTTCCAAAATAGGCTGAAAAACCTCTCTCATTTATACCAATTCATAATTGTTGAGGAGAGTTTGCAATTATGAGCTGGCTCTTATTTTTTTGTCCTCCCTCTTTTTTTGCCCCTCCAGGTTGCAGACAGAGCTGAGTATGTGGGCTCTGCATTACTCCACCGAGGCTTCAAACCATCTCATGTTCAGTACATAGGAATCTTTTCACAAAACAGACCTGAGGTAATTTAACTAACATTTTGTGTATTTCTGGTCTGGCCATTACTAAAATGGCCCATTCCTTTATTGACATTGTAGACTCCTGAGCCATAGACATGGGACATTTAGCTAAGAACCAAAACTGGTAGCTGACACAGTGGTTAATGTCTTATATTGCTGTGTTTTGGTTGGGGTTTTTTTTGTTTGTTTGTTTGGGTTTTTTTCTTTGTTTTGTATTTTGCCCCCAGAGCTAAATGCAGAAAGGCTGGAGAGCAGGGAAAAAAAACAGGGAATTCAGAAGAACTTTTAACTAATTATCTTTGGTTTTGAAGTTATAGAGGTGGCTTGTTTAATAGGAAGTGAATGTAGTTCTTAGTGAATGTAAACACTACTTGGTTTCGCTAAAAAAGCAGCAGTGGAGGACCTAGATGGTTGAAAGTGACAGGAAGTCCCAAGGAGATGCTTGAACTTTTAAAACACAAAGGAATGCTTAGTGATTAAATATTTGGATGAAAATGTGTTAAGCTGATAATTCTGTTTCTGCCAGAGGCCCTGGGCACAAAAATTTTGGAAGGGGAAAATTACTGCTGGAAACAAAAATTGGAAATTAATTTAATAAAAATGGGTAAAAAGACTGAAAGTGACACAATTAAAGATCACCTGAGACAACTGTGGGGATATTGGGGTTGATAGTGCCTATCCATTTTAACCCAGAAGTGGTTCTAGATTGGCCTTCCTAAAAACACTGAAATATTCAGTAATATATTCTCTAGATTTGTTTATTGAATCTGTTTAATAGGACTGAATTTCTCTAACCTAGGTGTGTTTAGCAGTTTCAACTGCTCTGCATTAAGCTAGTTCAGTGCAAACCTCTGTTAGGACAGGTGACTGTTTCTTACCCTTTATCAAAAGGATGCTGTCCCTCTTGATTAAATGCTCCTGTTTGTGTTTGCCATTATCAAAGGACATCCACAGTTCTGACAGGGTTAGAAATTCTATCAGCGTCTTGCTGTCACTAAAATGCAAAAGCTGTATGGCAAATGACATTGGCTTCCTTCTTTCTCTCTCAACCTACACCCTAAGGAACTCCTGGGCTCTTGGGTTTTCCTGATAGAATTCTGTTTCTAACAGCTGTAGATTTATTTCTGTAATAAAGAAGGCTGGAATATGTTCAGTTAGGAAGCTGTTAAATAACATGGAGCTACAGACTCTACAGCTCAGTTTCCTGTGCATATGACATGATGAACCAGAAGTAAAAAAGAGGGACAGATGTTCTTGTTATGCCAATTTGAATTGTTTCTCTATAGATCTTAGCATGCCAGGTCTCTGCTGGGTTAGTGAATTTTTGGAGAAGAGCATGCAATTTTTGCTTTTGGATCACAGAGATAAAATGCTTAAGTTGCATTGCTTTGAGTTGGGTCAGGAATGAGCTGAAAAGATTTGTTGAAACCAGCAATTTCAAATCTGGGATTTTCCCTGCTCAAAACTACTGGATGGGTGTTGTGACATCCTGGCCATAATCACTAATCCAGACAGGGGAATATGTGAAGGGTTTTTTTGTGTGAAATGATTCACATTTGTTATTTCAGGGAACCACTGCTGGGGAAATCCCCTAATGGGGAAAATCCTAGCAAAACTAAAACCTGGATTTGTAAATAAAAGTATTACTTTCTCTTTGAGTTCCTGGAAAACAGTCATCTCTTCAAGTGGGGAGGTTTTGTTTTGGATTGAGAAAACACAACAAATGAAGTATGTCCTTAACAGAACATCAGAGCCATGTCAGAAAAGAAAGTGTGACTGTTGTCTGTATTTAGTACTAGTTGCTTGCTTGGGCTTTGAGAGAACTCTGGTGTCAGGGTTTGATATTTATATTTACTCAATTTTAGAAGCAAAATGGAAGAAAAGTGTCTTGGCAGCCCAGAAAATAAAGATGCTGGTTGTACCATTGAGAATGATGTGTAAGAGTTGTTAGAGGCTGCAGCAGGAAGCATTAAGGCTGTCAGAAAAATTTCCTGTGTTTAAGGGTGTCTGAATCAATAGAGTACTTTGGGAAACTGGCCCCTAATAAACAGTTTATAAAACTGAGATTTGGCAACTTTAATGTAGTCTCTATTAGATATTTTATTGGATAATCAGCTGAATCATGCTTAAACTTGTCATCCTGTGAGGGTGAGGTAGTCCTGCAAAAACAGTAGAAATTTTAACAGTTTGAGGGAGGGGAAGGGAAACACCCCTGTTATTGCAAGTCTTGTTGAATTGTAAATTCTGGTAAGTTTTGAAGATGCATGCTGTTTTGTTCCTGTCATTGGGACTGACTAAACATACTGAGAGTTTGTCACTGTTTGATGGGAAAATCAGAAGTGTTCTGGTCCCACTGGCCTCCTCATGTGTTTGGAGGCTCCTGCTTGAGGAGTTGCATGCTATTCTGTATTTTGGTGTAGCTAGTTGGTTACAAACTACACCCAAGAGTTACTATCAGAATAAAGAATTGCATTACTATCTTACCTTGATGGAACTCTTGATCAAAATAGGCTGGCTGTAAAGCATAACTCTCATAACACCTGATAAGGCTGCAATATTCATTATGTTTATTGAGTACTATACTTGTTAGCAGGTAAATCCTTCTTACTGCAGCTTGCAGGGATGTAATTGCATTTTTATAGAAGTCTTCATATTAGATTCCTATGAAGAATAATAGGTAGTGTTGAGAAATGCTCAGAGACTTTCTGGGGCTGGACTCTCCTAAGGACTTTTACTTTAATTACATGTGCTGCATGTCTGACCAGCAAATGAGATGCACATAATGTAGGGGTGAGAATACTGTGTGTATATAAATTTAACATGTGGTCAAGACATAAGTGAGTCCTTCACTGATTCATGGTAATGGGGAATATTGAAAGTTTTGCCTACTTCAATGACATAAAACCAATAAAAATAACTGTACTCTTGCTCAGAGCCTTTCTGTTAGTAGGTAAACTAAGGAGGCAGGTAATGTTAACTGCTTTTTTTCAAAAGTACTTATTACTTTTAAAGGATAGGGTTGATTTTTATTGGATTGGACTCTTTACTATAGCTCCTTACTATTTAGGGTTTTTTCCTCCTTCCACAGATACAAATTGAGTAGATCTTCAAAGTGAAAAAACAATACAGACTGCCACTTACTTTTTAGAAGGACTTGTCCACATGAGCTGTGTCTTGTCAGCTTCCTTGTTAGATTTTAAATCTGAATCTTACTTGGAGGTCTGTTACAATAAGCAGAACAGAGTGACTTTGATCTCTTCTCTTTGTGCAGTGGGTCATCCTTGAACAGGCATGCTATGCATTCTCCATGGTGGTGGTGCCACTCTATGATACACTGGGAGCTGAAGCTATCACCTACATTGTGAACAAAGGTAGGACCCTTTCAGTAGCTCAGCAACTGAATATGTGAGGGCAGAACTCACTGAAGTATGTGTGGATCTAGTCTAAACTGAAGTTGTCATGTTGATAATACAGTTCTTTTTCATCAGCTGACTTGTCATTGGTTTTCTGTGACAAACCTGACAAGGCCAAACTTCTGCTAGCCAGTGTGGAAAAGGGAGAAACTCCAATACTCAACACCATTGTTATCATGGATTCTTTTGGTGTGGATCTTGTGGAACGTGGCAAAAAGTGTGGTGTGGAAGTCTTCAGCATGAGAGAATTAGAGGTAAGAATGCTTAACCTGCTTAACTGCTTTCATCTCATTTACTTGCCATGGATTAGTTTCAAAATACTTAACTATGTCTTGGATTGAAGTTTACACAAAAATATGAAAAATAATAGGAGGAAAACAACTTGCTAATGGTATTTCACAATGCTCAGAGTGTAAAAGTGGATCTGCCAAAATGACAGAATTAAAGCTTTATTAACATAGTCCAAGACTGAACGCTGCATCTGAGTGTTAAGGCTTGCCCATGTGAAGCATAATGTGATAATTATATACTGTGACTAATATTTCAGAAATTCTTATTCCAAGAAGAGCCCGTGTAGGTTTTGGTCTTGGGAAAAATGGCACTTTTCCCTGTACACTAAATCTACAAGATGTTTTCTGGGGGAGAGGGAAAATGTCAGTCAACTTCTTACAGGATAAAAGGTTATGGTGATACAGGGAAATGAGCTTCCAGGGTTTGGAAGTAGAAATCATTTTAATTAACCACCGGATGTCAAGTCTTGGCTTTGCTTGTAGTTTTTGTCTGCATAGATCTCTTATACAAGTTTATTTCCTAACTTCACTCATTTGGAGAACCCTCTCCCAGGAGCAAATGGCATGAAGTACATCTTTACTGTGAGATTATGAAACCAGGTTTAGCCTCATTTCAGCTCTAGTTCTGGTGGAGGCTTGGCTCACTAGACTGTCAGTATCTCCAGATAAACGTGCTTGTCTTGTGCGGGTGTCAGTAACTGGTGTGAAATGCCTCATTTCACTGAACTTGTTTTCACAGCAGTTAAGGCCCTATGTTAATAGGGCCACCTTCTGGTAAAGATAAAAAAATGTCAGCTTGCCTTCTTTCAAAATAAGATTGACTTGCAAACTGGCCTCAGTAAGAGTGCTAAGTTAAAATGGAGCTAAAAAGAAGACATAGGGCTAGAGTTAAGTGACTTATAGTTCACTGGCCAAAGGGTTGAGTTAACTTTTGAAAAAGAGTGGCCCAACTGTAAATGACTAAAATGAGATTCTTTCCTTGAGTTGAACTGCTGTTTTTGTCAGAGGAAGATGCTTTCCCCTAGATTTTCTAGCTATGGATAAACAAAACTGAGGGTAAATGTTGTCTTTACATAAGATGTTTGTATGCTTGAGTAGTGATGTTCAGTAGTACTATACAGCTCTTATTTCATTAATGCAAACATCAATTGTTAAGTAACAGGTGTTGCAAGAGTCTTTTGTCTAAATCTCTGAAGAGAAGTTAGAGGCAAACTTTAATTCTGATAGTCCTTCAGTGAACAGGAGAGTTTTGTCACTTGTATTTTTTAAGGGGCTAGAGAAAGGTGTAACGCCTCCTGAAAGGTAACTATGAGCTGTTTAGGAGCTTAGATTACACTAGAATGACTATTTTCCAGCTTTGAGTAGTTGTTTTCTGGATTTCTGGCTTGAGCTCACTGCTTATCTGTTTATGGGTTATGTGAGCCATTCCTCCATGTATCCCCTAGAAGCCATCAGCTTGGTTTCTGATGCCCAATATCTATATGTATGGTTACTTGTAGCTGAACAACTGTGAATAAATGGCTCTTTAACAGGAAGAGATGGTGGATTTTTGTTCTAAGAGATCAAAACAAGTGTCTGGAGATCTTAGCTGTATATTCACTAAATCCCAGATTTTACTCAAAGCAGGTTGTATAGAGGTACTGAGCTTGTGGTGGTGCTTGAAATGAAGGTGCTGTTTTGAGCAGACAGCTGTGTTACCATAGTGGTAGATCTTTGCATAATGCACCCTTTCAAAAAGACAAGCCTACAGGTATGGGAATGTTAACTGTGTTTCCAGACATTCCCTTTGTCTTAAACCTCCTTGGGTAAATCTAAGAGGTACATGATGTTAAAGAAGTCTAGGGCTAAAAGGAAGGCATATGCTATTATTGTGTACTTGGAATGTAAAGGCAGTGGTTGATGTCTGTCCTCAAAGGCTGCTTCCAAAGATAGACTTAACACAAGGTCCTCTTTAACTTGAAGAACCCTTAAGGTAGTATTGTTTCTAGTTTTAAATAGGTATGACAGTAAGTCTTGGTTTGAAAATTTAAAGCTCATGGGTACTGAACATTGGCTTGCAGATATTTCCTCTTACTCACTTTATCCTTGGTGGTAAAAGGATTGTTTTGGTTTCCTTTCCCTTCTGCCTAAAGAACCCTAACATTAGTGGTCAGGTCTGAGTAACTAAGGAGGAAGAAGGGCTCTGGATGAGAGTTTCTCCTGTGTAAAAGGAGTTCAAACCAGCAATGAAACTCCTTCCTTGGAGGTGTTTGCTGAAATCAATCTTCCTTCATTTATTCAGTAATTGTTGGTGGCACATTTTCTGCTTGAGTTATAGGATTGTCTGTTGTCTTATCATAACCTTGAGCTTCCCTAGTGAGTGACTTCTGTCTAGTTCATTAGCTGGAGAAAAGCCCTGTGAGTTTTAGCTATCACCTTTGTATTTGTAGAACATGGTAGTTCTTCTGTGTATTTTTGAAATGTGTTTTAGAGGTTTTGTTACTCTTACATTAACCAGGAGAATGACAGAATGGTTTGGGTTGGAAGGAGCCTTAAAGATCATCTGGTTCCCATCCACCCTCCAGCCACGGGCAGGGATTGCTGCACTGGACTGCTAAACAAGTTAAAATGCCTTAACAGAGAGTCTAAATAATGAAGTATTATGGTGTTTAATAATGTTTGATAAATTTACAGCAAGAAAGCTACATGCTGATGTCTACACTTTCTCTTTTCCTTTCTGCAGGAGCTAGGAAAAGCACACAGGCAAAAACCTATGGTAAGTGTGAAACTGACAATGTGAAGCTAGATCAAATTAACAAATCTCCCTATCTCCCATAGCTCGGAAGTAACACTAGTATCTTGATGTTTTGTTCAGGAAAATATTTTTCCTTGCTGTCTTCACCATACTAATAATTTCTTCACTCTCATAGCCTCCAAAGCCAGAAGATCTAGCAGTCATCTGTTTCACCAGTGGAACAACAGGTATGCCTCATTACATTAAGTAGAATTTTTTAATCTGTATGTGCAAAATTAATTCAGAAGCCTTCCTACTTCCCCCCCAGATTTTCCCCTTTTACTGCACCTTTTTGGCAAGTAATAGCTGGGGTAGTGTTACAATAAAGTTCCCTTGGATTTTTTATTTTTTCCCCCATTTATTAATACAGAGTTGCAGTATTGGGGGATGGAGGTGTTATGTTTTGGGCTTGGAAATAAATAATGAATTTGTGCTTACATAATAAGGACTCTGCATCAGACTTCAGACTATCAATCCTTGCCTAGTCCTTTTTGTACTTTATCAGCAAAATTGTTCCATAGGCCTAAGCAACCTTGCTTTAGGACCAAAGCAGACTGTCTAGATGTCACTCACTTGGCATTTGTTAAATTCATACCCACTGGTGTGGAGCATAAGAAAAGAATACAGCATCAAGCTACACTTTTAAAACAGATGTGAGAACAAAAATTCGTCTGGATTTGATAGCTGCGTCTTCACAGAAGAGTTAAATTGAGTGAGAAACATATCCAAAAACATGGTGATTTCTCAAGGTTTTGGGCTCCTCAAAAATTATAAGACCATCACAAACTAATTACTTAACTATTGCCAGCTTTCTTGACAGTATTTTCTTTAATTGATACACAAAGAAATGTATTAATATCAAACAATGTTATCACATTAGTTTTGCCACTGCTGCCTTAACTTTAAGGATCTAAATTTCACTGTTGAATCCTGGTGTCCTTCTTCCTTAGGAAACCCTAAAGGAGCTATGATCACTCATCAAAACATAGTCAGCAATGCTTCAGCTTTTATCAAAACTACAGAGGTAAGCTGGAAAGATAAACATTGTGGAGTTTCTTGTAGGGGAATAATCTCATGAGTAAAACAAACACTGAAATCTCTAACTTTGGTCTTAAGCTCTAGTAAGATCCAAGTGAAAATGTAACTTGACAGCACTCTGTGCCCACTAGTCAGAACTCAATGTTTAGTGGTTCTTCTGTCAGGACCAAGAACCTGACAGATTTCCAAGCTGTTCTGCTGTAACCCAAGTGATATAATGATCCTTATGTGAATGTACATTACATTCTTCCATGGGCTTACAGTGTTTCTCATTAGTGCAAGGAGTACTGTTTTTATATTAAGCAACTGGTCTCACAGTTAGCTCATGTAAGGTACTTTTGATATTAACCTTGGAGTAAATTGGATAAACTAACTTTCTGATGCAAGATGAAAGTATTTTTTTTTCAAACCAATAGTATTTTAACCTCTATTGTCCCCCTACCCTCACAAAATATGTAATTGTACTCTCTGTGGTTTCTATCAGAATTTAATTCTCTTCAGAATCCTATGAATGATAAGTTGTAATAATCTGGTCACTGTACTCAGCTCTGAAAGATTGTTTCTGCTGTTTGTCCTTACTCAAGCTAGAAGGTCATTGCTGTAATCTTCTTAATGAAAGAGACAGTGAAGCTATAGATGCTAGAGTTTACTGTTGTGTTTAACTTGGGCAAAATAGAAACTCAGTGAGAATTAAACTTTTGCTAACTCTTCCAGAAATCATTTATACCTTCCACTGATGATGTTCTGATATCATTCCTGCCCCTGGCTCATATGTTTGAGAGAATTGTTGAGGTAAGCATCTGTTTGTTGTACTAAATTATTGAGAACCTTACTTTTCTTACAGAATGCATCTGGGTGAAATAGGCTCTTCCTTCTTGACTCTTGTAAATGTGTGTGAAAGCTTGAAACAGTATGTAGTGAGCACCAGACAGCTGGTTTTCATGCCAAAATATAAACATTAACCTTAGAGCTAGGGTTAGTAAGAAACTGGTTTACTAGAACATGAGGCAATCCCTTAGCGCTTGTATGCTACCTAGAAATTGCCTCCAATATAATTAGTGTGTTATTAAAAATCCATGCCATTCTTTAGCCTGCAAACTTGAAAAATTTATTTTATAAGGAGGCATCCTGTTTGCTTACACAAAACTAATTTTAACTTAAACTTACCATTGCTTCCAAGAAATTTTAGTAAAGAGGAAGGGATTTTGTTTCAGTGGTATTTTCTTCCAGGAAATGGAAAGTGGCTTTTAAAGCCATTTCAATGACAAACTTTGACGTTCTCTTGGACCACTTGTTTTACCATATAAGAAAATCTGAGGCTTAATTTTTGAGAATGACAGGGCTGTGGTTGTCTTAATGCTGGCAGTCTTGAAGACCTCTGGGCCCATTTTGGGTGCTATGCATTACTGAATGGATGCAATTCCCTTGTGTCTCTACAGTATGTAAGAAGCTCACGTATTAATTACTGAGATTGCAAATACAGATGTTGAAGGTTTATAGAGGGAGCATCCATGCAAGCATGAAAAGGCATATGAAGCCAGAAATTTTTGTATGACTTCTGTCAGGAATCCTAAATTTTCTACTGACAGTGTGTGTGTATTTATATACACAAAAATGTGTATATTCATATGTGTGTGTATATATGTTACAAGGATGTTGGAGTAGTACACAACTGAGGTCTAGAGGTGCCTCTGGGTGTTCTGCACTTTTTCTTCCTGATCACCTTGATACCAGCAATACCTCAGTGTCTGTTTTACTCCCCTGTCTTGTACCAGAATATACAAGCTCTGTAGCTAACAGCTCTGCTCTTGATTATGCAGTAGAAACGGGATAGGAGCTTACATTAAAAAAAAAGAGTGTTTGGATTGTAGTATTTCTCAGCTGGCTGAAGCCCGTAAAAATAGGTGGTACAGCTGCATAAGGAAATTAACAAAGACATTATTGGTAGAAAGGATAAAAAGATTTCCCTCTGTTTGGGGTAGATATGAGCACAGGCTCTGTGAGAACTACAGAGTTCTGTTTTGAAGTTGATGTTTCCTTGGTTTTGACATATGGAAGTTGGAGCGTCAATGAACTTGACTTGACAAATATGTTCCCACCTAGCAAAGGCTGCTCAGTCCATATGGACTGACATATTTGCTGCTTTTAGCAGATGGTGGCAAAATATAGGTGGAGGGGGAAAGTGGCACTTTAGCATGTCTCATGCAGCAAACGAGATGGATTGTACAAAATGAAGGAGTAGGTGTTAGAGAGGAAACAGAAGAAATAAAAGCAGGTAAGTATAAACACGAGGAGAGATGTAAAAAGTAAAAAAATATGAAAATGAAGGGAGTGGGATAAGGTAGGCAGTGAAGCTTCTAGACAGATAATATAGAACACAACAGGATTGAGTCTGCCTACCTTTGTGTAGGTCTGAAGTGATGCAGAAATAAGCTCTGACTCTGCTAGGATCTTCTAAAGAGCATCTTGATCACCTAAGAACAAGTCCTCTGCTCTCATCAGTCCTGTGAAATGAGAAGGAAGACCAGAGTGGAAGGAGTGGAAATGAAGTAGCATAAAGCAGAAATCCTCACTGGCCTTGTAAATAGCATGTGCTGACTATAAATAGAGAATTTCTTGGTATAAAGCAGAGGACAAACAAGTCTATTATTTTAAAATAAGCTCGCTAAATATTTCAAATGGAGAAGTTCTCCTTCTCAGTCTTTTGCTACCTCTTGAGTCACTGGCATTACCTTTTTTGAACAGCTGCCCTTTTTGGATAGTGGCTTTTGTGCTAAGCTTGGAAGTCTGGTTTGTGTCCACCAGATGTCTTGCTACTTGGTCTTCCTAGTGCCATCTTAGAGTGTCAGAATGCTGCAAAACTAGTCCAGAAGTTGATAGGATTTTACAGTGGATCTACACTGTATATGACTGTCATACAGAGAGCTGGAACATGTTGTACATCCTCCATTTTCAGAGTGTTTATTATTTCTAACAGTGTGTGATTCTGTGCCATGGAGCCCGGATAGGATTCTTTCAAGGGGATATCAGACTACTCATGGATGACCTGAAAACGCTGCAGCCAACTGTATTTCCTGTAGTACCAAGGCTGTTGAACAGAATGTTTGACAAGGTAAGTCTACAGGCATGAGTGCAGGCTTTCAAGAGACTCCATAAAGTTTGTGCTGCCAGAGTAGGAGTAACTACTGTACCCTGGGATATTAAATTGGCATGCTAACAAATGTGTGTTTATCTTGCTAAAAGAGAGCTGAAAGCACAGGGAATAGTATTGGTTGCATTAAAACACTTTCAGGCAGTGTTGAAAAGTGACTAGGGGACTTGATTCTCTCTGTCTTGATTAATGACTTAGTGTTTTGCTCTGAGCAAGTTATTTAAGTCTAGTCTACAGCACGAAAATGAGGCTTGGCATCTGCATGCCACGCTTTTAGCATCTGACTCAGAGTGGAATTCACAAAGCAAGGTCAGGTGTTTGCCTATGTTTGCATGGACACATACAAATTTCCTACATGGCAGCCAGTGTGCCCTAGGTGGGAGAACTGTAAACCAGCCAGCTGGGAGTACTGGGACAAAGGTGTGTCAGTAGCCCCACTCTCCTGTGTGTGCTGCTTGCCTCCTCAGGGTCATCTGAGATGGGAATTTGAAAGTAGATTCTTTCTTGATCTTCAGATTTTAGTTGTTCTTTTCCATATGGGTGGCTGACTCTTTTTGGGTTCCAGCCAGGGGAGCTAAAGGATATAATAAATCCTATGACTGCTAAAGAAATGGCAGAGCTGTCTGCGCTGTCTTAGCCAGGACATTTTTCTGATCATGAGGCTAGAGGAACACCAAGTAACACAAGGTTCTGTTTGGCTCAGGAACAAATAGTGCAACTGGAATCCATTTGGAGGGGAGGAAAACCTGAGACCAGCTTTTAGTACTTAAAATGTAGCTCCCTGTTCTGCTCACGCATTCTCTACTGGAATTTGAGAAGCAAAGTCAAAGCTTGGGACTTTGTTCTCATGATTTCCTCTTGCTCTGGTGCCCTGAGGCTTCCACCTTTTGACCTCACCCACCATATCAGTGACCTAGCAAAATGTGAAACCAGCAGGCTGAGGAATTGGTGTGGCAGGGGGGCATCATGTTGCAGTCTGCATGCTTGCAGTCATAATGCTGAGTCTTCCTCTTTCCAGATGAATGTACTGATATGTGGGTTGCTATTCATTCTGCTCTCTGGCTTCCTGAGAACAAGTAGGAGCCCTTTGAGAAGTAATCTAAAGTGCAAATTTATATATGCAAGACACATCTCCATTTGGTGTTTCTGAAGTGCCCTGCATCTCCTCACAGCACCTTGTGTTACATTATGTATTATGATAGGGTTCTTTTCAGAAAATGCTGAGAGTTGTGCTCAATTTCAATTTTGATCGCACTAGAATAGAGAAGTGAACTATTTTCATTCATACATTTTAATGAAGAAATTATGCATTGAAACAACATCACAAGTTTGATGGATAGCAAGAATTAGTTAATTTCTGATTTCAGCTCTTGAACTGAGGTCAAAATAGAAATGCACAAGTATTTTTTACTAGAATTAAGATGCCTACCAATAAAGGTTGTTTTAATTTATTTGGTTTTCACTGTTAGGAGTCTCTATGTATGCATATGTAAGAAAGGGAATGGTAGTCTATGAGGATTCTAACAATAGTTCATCTTTCTTAATAGATTTTTGGGCAGGCAGATTCTTCATTAAAGAGGTGGCTGCTGGATTTTGCTTCCAAAAGGAAAGAAGCAGAGCTCAGAAGTGGTATAGTTAGAAATAACAGTTTCTGGGATAAAGTCATCTTCCGTAAAATACAGGTATGCTTGAAAGCTTTTAAGTTGAACTTTGCAATTGTTGAATTTCATACTAATAACTATAATCTGGTATGGCTTTTTCACTGGGTTAAGACTACCTGGCTACTCGGAAAAAATAAGAGCTGTCTTTTTATTTTCAACCTCATTTTGTCAATTCCCTTAGTTCTCATAGTATCAACTAACTGTATTAAGGAAGTCACTGTGAAACAGTCTGGTGCTTCTCTCTTACCACTGAAAGCAAACATTGTCCTTGTGAAGGAAGAATGACACAGTGCCACCTGTAGCCCCCACTGTCTCCTCCCTGTTGGTCACTAGTAAGTCATGCCTGCTGTTATATCTGACACTCACTTGCTGTGGCCTTAACCTTGGCTGTACACCATGCCCATGTGGCTGCTTTTTATAGCATTCAGGATGGATGAGAAACTGATACAAAGCAGTTAAAAATAAAGCCATGGCTCTAGCTCTTCTTTTTGCAGTCTGCATCACAGTGACTCCATGTACAGATACTGTATGTCTGAGATCCTAAATCTTCCAGACATTAATGAGACTAAAGATTGTAAGAAAGACAGCTTGCAATAGCAGACTAAACTTGTACTCTCTAACACTTGTGGGTGGCACTGTAAGAGAACAGTGGCTCTTAGAAGATGACTCTGGAAATATTTCTAAAATGCTTTTGGTGTCCACAGTATCTTGTATCTGTTGTAGGCAAGTTTGGGAGGAAGAGTAAAGCTGATGATTACAGGAGCAGCCCCTGTGTCTGCAAGTGTACTGACCTTCCTGAGAGCAGCTCTTGGTTGTCAGGTGAGTTGCCTGGCCTTAGTCCTAAACTCCAAACATTTTAACACCTGGCTCCAGCTTTGTTAAAGCTTTTCTAACAGTCTGATTACATGGATAACTCTTTCTAGCATTCCTGGAGAATGTACAAAGTGCATGTTCTTTTTCTGAGTTTCTCTCAGTCCCCTGAAATTTCTGTATTCATCCCAAAGTCGTTTAACTGAAGTAACAGGCTTTCCTCTCTTAGAGGAAAGATTTTCTTCATGGGCTGCAGTAAGCAAGAAATTACTTACTTTAAGTTTCTGGAGTTTGCCTTGCTTAAAGAAGTATTTGTAACTACTGTAGGAAATCTAATAATCAATGTAGTAATATTGCAGTGTTGCTGTTTTGAAGATGAGGCTGGGGGAAACAAATTGCACACATTGAATTTATTTTCAGAGCCTCTTCAAAATATATGCTTTTGGAGGTAAAATTTGAACAACAATAGCATAGAATAAACAAATGTGTTGAAATTAAATAAATTTCAAGGATACAAAACAAAAATACTCTGAAATTTTATCATGTCTCCATAATTTCTTGAAGTTTTTCAGTGGTGTGCTAGTGTAACAATACATTTTGCACAGAAAAGGGAAGCCTGTCTTGTGTACAGCAATCACAGAGCTGTGATGGGACATAGGGATTCCATTTCTGGCTGTCTCAGACAAAGCTATTTTTAAATTATGTGAATGAAGTTGCTGTTAGTGCTATGGTTCTTCATTTCTTTCTTGCTTCCTCTGCTGTTTTCTGTTTTAATCTAAACAGGTGTCACATGCTGTGTGAAACTGAAACTTTGAGTGAATATTAGAACTGAAGGTGGAATATTAGCACTTAAAATTGTGTATTGTGATAAAAATAATATTTCAAGGGTTTTTGAGAGTTTTGGTACACTCAGATTTAAACAATTAGAAGATAAGAAACAAAGTACTTACTGCATTTTCATGAAGAAACTTTATGTTGAAAAGTAAATGGTCTTAGATTATATTTTGATTTCACCTTCTAGTTCTATGAAGGTTATGGGCAGACTGAATGCACAGCTGGATGCTCCCTGTCATTGCCTGGTGACTGGACAGCAGGTATGATGTTCAGCTGTCTGTTAAATTTTAGGATTATTGGAAATTTTTAGAGGTCCCTGATTGCTCTATTTAATCTTCAGTAACATCTATCACAAAGGATAAGATTGGTTTTCTTCAAGTGAAATAAAAAGTTTTGAGGGGATCCCTTGACGTTTCTACCCCTAAATAGCTGTGAATGTTCAGTAATGCAAACTTCCAAAGGTTAAAAAGCAAGCCTGAGTACATTGTTCAGCTTGTAACATTCTTAGGGCTATCTGAGAATTTAATGTAAATTTAAGCTACCAGAAATCAGTTTTCTATCTTTTTTCAGTATATAAGCAGCATATTTTTTACAGAATCTGACTAAAAAGCATCAGGCTGCTAAGTGTTACTCTGTTTAATAGGTCATGTTGGAGCACCGATGCCATGCAATGTCATCAAGCTTGTTGATGTGCAAGAAATGAATTACTTGGCTGCCAAAGGAGAGGGTGAGGTAAGTCATTTCACAAAGCCAATATGAGCCTCTTGGAAAATTTTGGAAAATGTGTTTTTGTTCCTGAAATAACTGAATTTAGTAAAAGTGCTAAATCATGGCCTGCTCCCTAAAATCTAAAATTCCTACATGCAATACCAATTAATGATTCTCAGAAGCAAATCAGGAAATAGTATATACGGGAGAGGAGAAGAGAGAGTTTATATAGTAATCTATTATCTCACAGCTTAGCAGATGGTTAAATGACCATACATAAGGTTGTATGACCAAGGCAACATCTTCCAGCTGTGGAATAGCTGGGAAGTGTGGCCACCTCATACTGCAGCTACCCTTCAGCAGAATGCTGGCAGAGGGCTTCCTCCCACTCCACTGCCAAAGGCCTGAGAGTAGCTGGTGCATACAGCCAGTTACCCACCTTGTGATGTGTGAGCTAGGGTAATTTAAAGTGGCTGGAAGCCTCTAAGAGAAATGGAGATCAAGTGCCATGAAGGTTGCTGATGATGTGTGATGCCTACCTGCACATTTTTCTGAACTTTTATGCAATCTGCACAAATTGAAAATGTACGTTTTACAAATTGCTTTTTGAGGATGCAGCTTTGTGATGCTATATGCTGTAGTTCAAAATAGTTTTGAAGTATATGCAGATTTAACTTTGTATATACTTATAACAGATGTTCATGCAGTCACTTACTTTCCCCAATCCTCAAAAGCAGATTAACTGTGGTGTCTTTCATATACTTTCAAGAGGCTGTCGGGGCAGCTGGGTGAGCAAGAAATTAAAAGCAGCTTAAGTAACTAATTTGTGGGTACAAATTATTTATAATCTTTATTTGTTTTGGTTGTGATTTGTATGAGACTAGAGACAAATCACTGGGCTTTAACTCCCAGAAATACTCAAGGATTTGGTTGATCTTGGTGGTGGGAAACTGCTTGCAAGTGAAGAACAATGTCAAAATTCTTCTGTCTTCCATATGACTCCATATTTCTTCTTCATCAGCAGTTTCTGCTTCATTTTCAATATGTTCTTAAAGTTTGGTCTGCTAGAACTGAGTATAAATTCTTATCATGAGAAATAGTTAAATAGTTAAAAAAAACCAAACAACTGAAAGTGTTTTGCTTGCATTTAATGTGAAAATTTGCTGCATTAGGGGTTACTTTTGACTTGAATAAAAATGGTAGCCCCTTAATATATCAGATACCATCTCAGTCTTTCACATCTAACTTCCTCAGTATAAACTATTCTAAGTATAACAAAAAAGTATTATAACTTGCTTCATAGAACTTGAAGCCCATGGCTATGGAATTGACTCTCCTTATGCATTTACCTAAAATAAATATTCTTCCTTATTTTCTGCTTTTCATCTGGGTTATATATTTCTAGTACCCTTCTCTTGACAGTAAGTTTGCAATATTCTCTACTCCGTCAGCTTTGCTTTTGAGTTTTGCCAATCAAGAAGAATAAATTTGTGAATAGAATTGTACATGAGCATGTGCAGCTGAGGTCTCAGTGCCAGCTAGCAGGACATGGATAAATGGTTGACTCTGTCTACTGGGAAAGGCTGTCACCTACTGCCTTCCTGTGATCTTAGGAGCTGTGAAAAATTAACATTTGATCGGTCAGTCTTTGACTTGATTGGGACTTGTAGAGTTCTCTTTTATTCCTATTCTTCTAGGTAAGGTCTGTTTTAGAACAGAAATTACTTGCTTTGGAAAATATGACTTTGCTTTGGTCCCAAGTTTGGGTCTGTCTCCATAAGGTCATTGGAACCATCACTAATACTCTGATCTCCCTCCTATTGACAACATCTCATGTTCATTGTGTTGTAGTTCACCAGCATGCTGGCTAGGCAGTGAAAGTTTTTTGATTGAATCAGTTGCTGAACTGCATTAGTGATTCCTTCTAGCCTAATTTTGGGACAACAAATGTGCCATTTGCTTGATACACAACTTTTTTTTTCTTCACTGATTTTAGCACAATGTTTACCAAAGCTGAAGTGAATATGTTGCCAGGGTGAGAGGTAGTATTTCTGGATCTAGCAGAATTTTTTCACATAAATAAATAAAACCAAATTTCTTCTGATAGGTTCCAATGATTCAAATAGTGGGTAGGAACACTGCTGCTAGACTAGAAGAGAATAGATCCTTCCAATTCTTTCTTATTATATTTTATACCAATGGAAAATATTAGGTCTCCAAAAGCCATGAGTAGAAGTTCCTGTGCAAACACCAACTTCTTCTTGCCTTTTTAATGGGGATTAAGAACCATTGCAGAAAGCAATCACTACTATCAACAAGTGTTAACTTTCCTTCATTTTGGCATATATTAATAAATGTTTCTTTTCAGGTGTGTATTAAAGGGGTAAATGTGTTTCGTGGCTATTTGAAAGATCCAGAAAAAACAGCGGAGGCTCTGGACAAAGATGGCTGGCTTCACACAGGAGATATTGGGAAATGGCTACCAGTAAGTTAACTTACATAGCTGGAATGATACTTTTCTAATACATTAAATATATGCTAGTAACTAGAAAATTTTTGGTATTGAGCAGAATTAGTTAGGTGAAAGACAAGAATCTGTGGATAATCACTGTTGTAGCTGAATCTGTGTGCCTGGGCCTGGAAAAGCATTGACAGTGCCAGGCCTGAGGCATTCCCCAGTTTAGATTAGATGGATACATAACCTATTTCCTTCTAATATTAGTTTGGTAGTTCTCTGGCCCTAGCACAGTTTTACTGTGCCAGTGTGGCATGCCTAAGGTGTGTAGATTGGTTTTTCACTTGAAGTGCCTCTTCTGAATGAAAGCTATTTCTGTCAACAGAATGGTACATTGAAGATCATTGACCGGAAAAAGCACATATTTAAACTAGCCCAGGGAGAGTACATAGCACCAGAGAAAATAGAGAATGTGTATCTGAGATGTGAAGCTGTTGCACAGGTGTTTGTCCATGGAGAGAGTTTGCAGGTAAGCATTTTTCTGTTAATTTTAAAAATTAATGCAGAAGGAGACTGCAGAAAAGTCTTCCTTTCTTCCTTCTCCCCACCCCAAACTTTGGGACTGAAATTTAAGTTTTTATCATTAACTTTTATTATTCTGCATTTTGGTTGTGATTGGATTCCAGTAGTTACATAGCATGTTTCTGGATTTAGTTTCACACCAGGTACTGTAGCTGAACTAATTTGCATATTAATGACTGTCTATAAATTGCTAACAGTGTGCAGTGGGAAAAAACCCAAAAAAACAAACCAAAACAGAGAAACCCATACACACCAAGAACTAACCTGGATATCTTGGGGGTTTTCAATTGTAAAGAGAAATGTGGGTCTTAATTCTTTCAGTTCATCTTCTGAACTGCACTTCCTGTGTTCAGGTAGCAGAAAGCTGCTGACTTTACAGGAGGATCAGAAATGCTCCCCAAAGAAATGTGTAGGAACTAAAGTGTTGAGTTAGGAAATTTTGTCAAGCTTTTTTCTATTTTTTTAGGCCTTCTTAGTAGGTATTGTGATACCTGATCCTGAAACTCTACACAACTGGGCCAAGAAAAAGGGAATTGAAGGCTCCTATCAGGACCTGTGCAGAAACAAGGTAGGGCATATCTTACTGACTGGTTAGCTGTTCTGCATCAACTTTTTCAAGTTGCTGCTTATAGAAGCATGGAACTATAAAATGTATTTCTGTATCCACAGGATGTAAAAAAATGCATTCTGGAGGACATGGTGAGAGTTGGGAAAGAATCTGGTTTGAAGTCATTTGAACAGGTATGGTGCTTATGACAACCAAATACCTAATTCTTTAAACTTCTCAACACCAATATGATCTGATTCTTCAGGAGCTGCTTTTTAAAATTTGTGTCCGGAAAACTTCTCAAGTGACGGGCTTTGTTGTGATGTCTTGGCAAATTTTTGATGGTCTTGTCTATTTTAAGGAATACAGCTTAGCTAGTAACTTTTTATTTTCCAGGTGAAAGACATTGTTCTGCACACTGAAATGTTTTCTATTGAAAACGGCCTGTTGACACCAACACTGAAGGCGAAGAGACCAGAACTGCGAAAATATTTCCAGTCACAGATAGATGAACTCTATGCTAATGCCAAAATGTAACAGCAAATGGAATGAGGGAAGTGGCACACGTCTGTCTACTGTTGGCCTTCATATCTGTATTTTGACTACAGCAAAAATAGGGAAGGAAACTGTGCAATCATTAACGTGTACAAAAATGGGTACTTGCCATAGGAACACTGAAGAAATGGAACACTGCCTTACTGTCAAGTTGTGTTGCATACTGTTTTTATGGTGACCTACAATTTCCAAAAAGAGCCTTAACTATAAATGGTAACTATATATAAGTTATTTAATATTTCCTTGGTCAAAAATGGGACTCACCTTCACCAAGGAGCTAAGGTTTTATTGCCAGCATGTTTGCTGTCTGCAGTGTGTTTTGTAGTTGTCAATTCCACAAAGGATTTGGCATCTTTGAAAATGCCTCTAAGTCTTGCATCCTCAGAAAAATTACTTAAGCTGTTCTCAAAAAAGCCCCACCACCCAACTACCAAAAAACCCAAACCCTTACAGTTTGCATAGCTGGTATCACATCTTTGGTTAGTCCCAGTATTAACTGGGGCAAGGCACCTGAGCTGTGTCTCCCTTCTACATCTGCAGCCAGTTATGGGATGTACTTCCATAAGGTAGAAGTCAGCACTCCACACAAAGAAGACTGATGAACAGAAGTTCCTCAGAGTAAGTCTGCATATGGTGGTTCTGCACTGTGTGGATGCAGTCCATTCAGCAAGAATAGCCTCTGCTACATTAGCATGATTCTGGAGTGGTGCCGGCCCTGCAAATGAGCAGATCCCAACTCTGGTGAGAACACTAGAGACCTAAAAACCAAATCAGGAGGCTGGGCTATGCTGACAGTCAGGGTAAACATTGCACCTGTACCAGACACTTGTTTCCCTGTAATGAACTTGTATTTAAAATGCATTTTATAAAAATGTGCCAGGCCCTCTGTAAGTGGAAGAGCTTCTGACATAACCTCTGTTTTCTGTGCTTTGTGTATGAGCCACTGAGTACACTTCACTGAATAGCAAAATAGGTCAGGTAGAATGTTTTTGCCTGATGCTTTGCAGCAATTGGATTTATTTATACATGCCAACAGAACTATGCGTTGGTCCAGGATAGATATTTGTTCAGGGATAAAATCCTAATTCCCAGATAAATTGCAAAATAATAACTAGTTATCTTTTGTTTGAAAAATCAGCAGAAATAAGCCTTATTACAGCATAAGTCTTGCTATCCTTAACAGAGTTGGTTTTGCATTAACATTCATTGCTGTTTTTTGAAAACATGGATATATGTAAAATACAAGCACAACAAGGTTTGCACTAAGATTCGTGTGTGATTGTAATGCACTACTCTGTAGCATAATTTCATATGTGTATGCAATTCAGGTACACAAATTCGAGTCAACTGTTAGAGCAGTAGTTTGTTACATTGAAATTCAAATGTTTGCTTAGTGTTGGCTATTTCTATGTTTTATAAAACCAAAACAATTTTCAAAACCAATGAAGGAAACCAAAATAAATATTTCTGCATTTCAATGCTGTCATGTGTTTGTTTATCAAGGAAAAATGCTGTGGACTAACAAGCCCAGGTGTAATACTCTAACTGACAAGCTGTAAAACTCCACTGCTACAGACATACTAAATACTGTATAAAGGCTGGTTGTTTACACGTATTTTTGGAAAGTGACTTTTTATGTTTAAGGTGTTGGCCAATATTTGTAAGTAAAGGATTCTGTTGTGTGTAACTTGCTTTTTCAGTACATTACTAAACAAGCTATTACTAATTTTTGTTTCGTTTTCCTGACAGTTGTGTTCTTAGCATCACCTCAAATGACTTAAATGGAAGGTGGAGTTTTCTGAAACTTCCTGGGTGGTAGTGGGTTTCCTCATTCCTGCCTTCACACCATGCATTTAGGGGTATGGTTTGAGAGATTTCAGGGGCAGAGTTACCAGACCAGGGTAGAGGAAGCACCATCACCCTGCCAACTCTTTAAATCTCCATGTGAATACAGCTGTCAGTGCAAGATCATAAGCAAACTTCTGTTCCTACTCACTGTAGCGTTTCTCATCTTACATAATTTTGTATGCTGCTTTATACGTTTCTTCCCTACTGAAGGAAACCGAAACCAGATTTGTCACTTATTTAATAACATACTGAGGTCTGTGTGTATGTTGCACACAGGAAAGGCAGGGAAGTGTCACCACACGTTTCCTACTGGAGACAGCTGAGAGATAGATGAGAACTGGATGTAAGGTTTGAAGAAACCTTTCTGGAAGAGCCAGAAACTACAGAGCCTATCACTACAAAAACAAATTTGTGCTGTTTTATTTGTGTCTTATATGGGGCTGGGTGATATAGCCAGCAAAATAGAAGTCTTAGGAGAACTTACCATGAACATTCCACTGTTCTAGCTAATTTGTCTGGCTAAAGACAATGGGGTGTGTGTGGGTGTCAGTGTCACCATCACCAGTGGGTAAGGAAGTGTGGCATCAATTGACGGGACTCGACAAATTGCTACATCTCCTCTTAACAACTGAATTGTCAGAGATGGAATTTAAAGTTTTCAAGATCGATAAAGACTACTTTTCGGTTTTGATTTTTGTTTGGCACGCTATTACAACACGTTCTACTTTCGTGGTGTTTAAATTCTGTTTCTGAGCGTAGCTTTCACTTTATCTTTGCAGAAGCGATCTGCACAGATGCACAGCGTCAGTTCAGTCAGAAGGGCGGGGGGAAGTTCTTGTGGCTTGTTTTCTGTATGTAATCAGTCAGAAAATCACAGACGAGTAGCGGTTAGGGAATCCTTCGGCACACAAATGCCTCGGCCGGGCCGGGCCTTGGCTCTGGCGGCGCTGTGCCGCTTCCCGTTCCGGCCCGGCGCTCCTCCCCGCGCCTGCCCTTCCTTCCCGCCGGCGGGCGCGCGGTTCGAAAGGCGGCGGGAACGGGAAGGGGAGCGGGAGGCTGCCCTGAGGGGCCGGGCCGGGAACGGGAGCGGGAGCGAGAGGTTGCCCTGAGGGACCGGGCCCGGAGCGGGAGGCTGTTCTGAAGGGCTGGGCCGGGAGCGGGAGCGAGAGGCTGACCTGAGGGGCCGGGCCGGGGAGCTGTGGCACTACGGGAAAGCAGCCGCGGCAACGGAGCCGAGGTACGGGTGTGAACCGCAGCGTCGCGCTCTGTCTTTTCCATACGTCCAGCTCACTGGTACGGGCTATATCCATCCATCTATAAATATATAACCTCTACGTCGGTCTGAGCTAAGGAAGTGGGTTTTACCGCTTTTGAAGTGAGCTGAGCGTAATAGCTTGAAGTAACAAAAAAATAGTTTGCAGTAACAAAGATTTCCTGTTCTCTCCCAAGTACAGACATAGAGAAAGCTGATTTGCAACTGGGACAGTTTTTCACTAACGTCATCTTCGGTTTTGTATTTAGCAGCACAGACTGAACAGCGAAATGGCCTCAAAGAAGAAAATAAAAAGGAATCATACCACCTCTAAGCTAGAGGTAAGTTTCACTAGGTTGGGCAGAGTTCAAATAGTCAGTGTTTTGGTTTTGTAGAATGTTCAAAGGAGGGCAGGGTGAAAGGCCCTGAGGGGAAGCCGTGTGAGGAGGGGCTGGGGTCGCTGGGTCCGTTCAGCTGGAGACTGAGGGGACACCTCATCGTGGTCTCAGCTTCCTCCCCAAGGGGATTGCAGGGACAGACACTGATCTCTTCTCTCTGGTGACCAGTGAAGGGAGCAGGGGTAGTGGCCTGAAAGGTTGAGGTTGGGTATTAGAAGCTTTTCACACAGGGGTGGCTGGGCACTGGACCAGGCTCCCCAGGGAAATGGTTACAGCACCAGCCTGGCAGAGCCCAAGGACTGTTTGCACAATACTCTTGGACACCTGGTGGGACTCTTGGGGTGTCCTGTGCAGGGCCTTGTGGGTCCCTTCCAGTGCAGGATACTCTGTGATTCTGTGTTGTGTTACTGTGCAGTCAGGGCATTGTCTCTGGAGGTGGATGCACAGGGGTTAATGCAGGGCTTGCTTTGCACTGGGAGCTGCTGTGCAGTCCCTGCTGGGGTGGGGTTTTCTTTTTTTTTCCTTTTAGCAGTGGCACAAAATGGACAATCGGCTTTCAAACAGGCAAAAGTTTAAAAACAGTATTTCATAGGAGAAGATTTATAGAGAAAATGATGTGTATATTTGGTGCTATAGTAGAAACGCTGGGGCACTGCTTAACACTGGTAAAATTAAAAAGCTCCAGGGGTCAGTCTTTTCTGGTTATAATTTACCCTACAGGGACACACAGAAATTAGTGAGGCAAGTCACTCGCACATTGTGTGAATGGCACACAACTAGTTTTGTTTCCTAAACTAGTGTCATTCTCTCTTACCCTTCTGCTTTACAGAAGTGTCTCTGTAATCCTTAATTTATAAATTCCAATTTTTTAAGAAATTACTATATAGCTTTTCAATTTCTTAAGATGAAAGTAATTAAATTGGATAAGGGTGGAAATTTATGGGATGAAGAGTTGAAAGAAGAAATATTTTAATGCCTGAAAAGAATAATACTATAGATCATAGAAACCAGGTATTAGAGTGTTATAAGATTTCTAAGCTTGTATGTTCTTGAAATTCATTTTCACATTTAATCTGTTGTACACTCAAAAAGCTGATAAACTGGCTGTTAATCTCTTACCCATCCAGGAGCACAAAGCCAACTCCAGTCTTCGCTGGAAATCACTTCCACTTGAGGAACCAGATGTCTCGAGGATATTGAAGGTAGCAGAAACAAATCAACTTGAGGAGCTTGATGAGTCCTTTGGTTAGTATTATCTTGAATGTCATTTGATGTATGTTCTTCACAAACCAACCACGTGGGCAAAATACTTCAGGTGCTTACCTAGGGAAAGGTTTTGGTTCTTTGCAAGAGAAGGTAATGGAGAGAAGATACAGAAGGGATTTTGTGTTATTTTCTATAATTTAGGAAGTAACAGGAATGATGCTGTAACATGTGCAAATAAAAGTCAATGGAAAAATGCTGGCTCTTTTTTATAGTCCAAATGGTAGAATTTCACACATCATAATGTAAGAATTTACCATTAAAACCCAAAGTTCAATGTCTTAACTTATTCTTTATTAAATTACACAAATTATGAAGTGGAATTTTTGCCACTGTAAGAGTATTCATGGCGGCAAAAGTGGACATTTGCAGGGCCACTTTGTTCTCCCACTTTCAGTTATTACTTAAAAAAATAATATACAGCCATACAGTTTTGGTGAAGGATTAAAAACACTTCCATGCTTTATATTGGACTCGTGTAATGAGGCCTCAATACACAGGAAGATAATCAATTTAGATGGTGTAGATGCTCCTCTGTGTGGAATCCTCTGTTACATCTGTCTGCATATATATTTTTTATTTTCTCTGAAAACCAGTGTAATTAGAAGCTGTAGAGAAAATGTTTAGAGCTGATTCTCAACTGAAGTAATTATCACTCTCTGAAAATTATGGAAATATAAATGTCACTTAGGAGCAACATTGACAATGAGCTATAAAAAACAACTTAGCAAAAGGGTTGTTTGTAAGGTGAAGCTGCAAAATTAAAAGCTCTTTTCTTTATTTCTGTGGTATGTATTTGGACTATAAAAAGGATGCCCACTGACAGTAATGTAAACTAACATAAAAGTTTTGTGGCATTGTGCTTGAAAAAATAAATTTGTACTGTGAAAGGCATGCTAAAAACCTTAAATTTCTCAGAGTTCTAATCTATTTTAGTAGCTACTTTCAATAATTCTACATTTAGAAATATTCTGTAGAAGCAGTAATTGCCGTCTCATAGCATCCCCTGAAGCAGCTTAAAATGTGTATTAAAAAAAAAAAGAAAGTAGAAAATGTTTAGAAGGTTTATGTATGCCATAGCAAAGAGAGACTTGAAACAAACTGTACCAGGTATTTTTCTTGCTCTATGCCAGGTGTACATGCTGAGCTACCCTTGGTTTGGGGTTGTAAAGAAGTGAGCAATGGATGGGTACAGAAACTATGAAACCTTTCACTATACATTTTTCCATGATCCTCAAATAATACTTGTAACAAGCATGTCCTTTTTATTAGTTAGCAAGCCACAAATATTCTAACTAAATGCTTAATGGCCTTAAAAGGTAGGAGGGGTGTTCATCCAGTTTATTTTTTGTTCTTTCTAGATCACCCTTTGCACAGTACTGCTGTGGATGCATATGGAGAGGAACATTCACAAAAAGAGGCACCCGCTCGTGTTTTGGCACCAAAAAGGCAAAATACAGACAGGTGGTCTGGTGGAAAAAAAATAAAATTGTCAGCATTTAATTTAATCTTTAGGGTTTTAGATTTAAAGGGAGAAGTGTTCTAGTTAAATTATACATAACAAAGAAAATTATTTTTAAAATATTTTACTTCGAATTTTAGTATATTTCTCATATGTTTAATCAAATTTGGTTTTAATCCCAAATTGTCTTGCTATTTAATCCCACCAAGAACTTTAATAGTACGTAGCTGTACAAAATGTTCCCCAAAACACAAGGTTTTGTGTACATGGTTGAAGATCATCCTTCCTCAGAGGGTAGTAGTGTATGTTTTTCTTTTCCCAGAAAAAAAGCACGTCACTCAAAGCCCTCCAATGGTGATGTTCAGAAATTCAACGCAGCTGGTGCTGGAGAGGAGCCCCTAAAGAAGGCTGTGGTACTGAAAAAGTTTCATGAGTATTATCAGTCACTTTAATTCTAGTTTACTTCATGCCATGCCTGCATTAGAGGTGGGGGGAGAGGAAGACCTTCCATTTGTTTCTTAGTACTGTCTTAGTACTTAAGTACTTAATTAGTACGTAATTGTATCCAAAATAATCAGTCCTCAGAGCATTCCTGTGAGGTGGCCAAGTGAAATGCTTAAAGCTACAAATCATCATGTTGACAAGGAATATAATGGCCAAGGAATATAATGTTCCTGGATCCTGTAGCCTATTATCTTGCTCATATATTCTCTTATATTGCTCATATATAAGAGCATTTCTCAACTTTCTCCCTGTCTAGACTATGTGTTCTTAAGGAATAGGATACTAGACAGAATGTGAATCCTTTGTACTTGTTTGGTTTTGAAGCAAAACAGGTTTATGGGAAAAAGAGTGTTGATAAAATTAATTTTGTATGTGTGTTAGAATGAAAAGCCATTCAGTTTTGAATGAGTGTTTTTGAACACTTACTCCACATTAGTGTAAAGTGCTTTTGGCCCACTAAGCTGCCAGGCAAACAGTGGGAATTAACTGCAGGCTCAAGAAAGAAAAGATAGATGATAAAAGAAGCTGTGCAGCAGTTGAAACAAGAGGTTTTTAGTACTGAAATTTATTGCAATGGTACATTCAGTACAAAGTGTTAGTTTTCATCAGTAGGCTGGATGCATGCAGCACTCTTGCTTAAGTGCTGTTGTGGTGTCACAAAGTAGAGAAAGGATTGGGATAGAATGGAGGTTAAAAGGAAGGTGAGCAGGCACTGTTGATCAGAGAAATGTTCCTCCTGGGCAATGCCTGTGCTGAGCCAAGGCTCCTTCAGCTCCTTAGCATGTCCCCAGCTCTGCTGTGTGGCCAGTGGCTGACGAGTTGGTGGCCAGTGTGGTCAGGCAGAGTGACCACTGGGCTGGGACTGCTCAAACAGGCCAAAGGAAATGTTACTGATGCTTCAGTCAGGAAATGCTTTCTGCATTCTGCCTAATTGTCGTCTCTCAGGAGTTTAGATGAGTACATCTAGGTTTATTCTGGAAGTTAATCTGCTTTTCTTGTCACAGAAGACTTGGGGTACTACTCAATTCCAGGAAAAAAAGAAGCAGCCTTCAGAGGAGGACACATCAGATCCTTCTGGTAGAGTACACTTTCAGAACTCCCATATAGCTTTTCTTCATTCGAGATCAAAGTTTTTCAATGGTTTTCATTTCTGGAATGTAGCAAAACAGTGCTTCTAGAAAGAGGAAGTTTTAGTTTCAGTTTTGGTATAGACCCCCATTTGATCCCCATGGTTTGCATCCCTGCACTTGCCTGTTCTTCCCCTGAAGGGGTAAAGCACAGGTGTGCATGATCCCCCTAAGTCAGCCTGGTTTCCTTTGGAGGGAATTCCTTCTTCTGGAATTGGTTTATAACACTATTGCAAAGTTGGAAGAAATGTATTTGTGTATAGTGGGTTTCTGAAGCATGTGTAGTATTAATAAAAGAATGTCTATAAAAATAAAACATAAAAAAACTGTATAAAAGCTTACGATTCTTTGAGTAATGCAAGTTGCAAATTCAGGCTGATAGTTTTTTAACACAAAAAGATCGTGTCTACAGTACATATGTAGTTTATTACTTAGGTTACTGATGTGTTCCTGGGCTTGCCTGAATCAATAAAGAATAAGAATTAAGTTACATATCATGGATCATCCCAGTTCTAAGGCGTTCAAAGATAAATCTATCACAGTTGCTCAGGCAAAAACACATGGAATAATTAGAATATTCCTCTTCTCAAATTTCATCTTAAAATACTCATAACTTTTAGATGGTTATTTTGATGGTGGGCACAAGAGTTTTTCTGTTGTTTTACAACATGTACCTGAATTGTGCAATGGTTATGTTCATTCTATTGTTCCAGTGGGTAGCCCACATTCTGTACAGGTTTGGTGTCCCAAAGATCTGAAGAGATCTCCTAGAGATATTACAGAACTGGATGTTGTTCTGGCTGAAGTTGAGAGGATAGCAGCAAATTACAGGTAAATATTCTGCTTTCTCATTACTGGACATTCAGAGTTTTAAAAAGAAATGGGCACTCCTTTAGGGAATCAGTTTTGCATGGTTACATTCTGATGTTAATGATTATTAAGTACCTCTTATACAAATGTTTCTTCACATGTGATCTTGACATGTTCTCCAGGGATTTGATATTTTTCCAAACATGAACAGCACATCTCAGCTGATATTTTTCAAGGTATAAATTAAGCTGTTGCTAGTGTATGAAAGATCTGCAGTTGTCTAGCTGCTTAATTTTGGGTTTTATTTGTTACTCTAAGGAAGGATTTTGGATGAGATTTCCCTTTTACTAAACCAAATGTGTTTTGTCCCTCTGACTTCTCCAGACAAAGCATAGAATCAAACATTTGCAAAAAGGCTATCAATGACTTCTCTTCTGCTTTCAAGGACCAAATCACTGATCTTGTAAGTACACCAGAAATAAAATCAATTTTGTGGTCAAAATAACCATGGTTTTATATTGCCCTTTACACATTCATTTTTACAAGCTGTAAAAGTTTCCAGTCTCTTGTCAGTATGAGGAATATGAAAACACACTTTGTTGTGTGCAGGTTATGATTGGCTGCTTCTGTGCAGGCTTTCACAAGAGCTGCCTCTAGACACAACACTGCTGTCATGCAAGTACTTTGCCAAATTGTCCCCTTTTGAGAACAGGGAAGCATCCAATAATCCTGAAATGTTTGTCATCTCTAAATCGTTATGTAGTAAAACTGGTGAGCTGCATAATTTAAATGAGCATACAGCTATATCAAACACTGTTTTAAAAACTCATTGACTAGAGTTTTAAAAGGTTGCTCAGATTTTTGTGATTTTAATTTTAATTTTGTCTCAATGACTTCTCAGTAAGGCCTCTAACACAGCCCAGAGAAAATCATCCTTTTTTAATTAACATTTTGAACATTACTGTAAGTTTAAGACATTCAAGAACCATCTGCACACAATCCTGTGCAATGTGCTCCAGGATCACCCTGCTGAGCAGGGAGGTTGGAGCAGGTTGACCCACTGTGCTCCCTTCCAGCCTGAGCCATTCTGTGATTTATTGGCTGGAAAGATTAAGGTGAGTAAAATGTACACAGAACTTTGCAGGAGTTGTGCCAAGTCCAATGGCCAAGTGCTAAAGCTATAGTTCTGAGTGGTTCATTAGGAGCAACAAGTGTTGGAATTACCAGATTTATACACCTATATAAAGACAGAGCAAAATTAAGGTAGGTAGTATCACAGGTACTGGTACAAAGAGTATTATTTGCCCTAACTCCTTTTCTGCAACAGTTTTTCTCTGGCATGAGGAGAGAGTTAAAAATCAATACACAACCAGTGATGTCCCTTTGAACCAGGTTGTTTTGTTTTTGTCTTTGTTTAATTAAAAAAACAACTTCTTATGTTATTCCAAAGTAATTCTTTGAGCCATGTTTTTAGGAGGGTAGTGATGAACTCAACCTGTCAACCTGTAATTCTTTTTCTCTGTAGATAGCAGGAGACCAGGAATTAAAGAATATGAAGAAAAAAAATGCTAAGGTAAATACATACATATCACTAGGTTGTACAGCATACATTTGTGGGCATTGGAATGTTGAGAACTTGACTGGAAAAAAATAAAATAATTGACAAAAATGTGTACTGTACTCAGAATCAACTGCACAGACAGAGGTTTGAAAAATATCTGAGTAAATGTGGTGGATTGCAAACTCCAGATGTATACTGCTATATGATGTAAAAAGAATGAATGCACACTAGGATGGGTAAGATCTATGCATGCTAATTACTCTTTTGGCTTTTAGTTTTTTTTGTTTTTTTTTAATGAGTAACGGTGTGGCCTCTGGATAGCCAGTTAAATAATGAGAGCTACTTTAAAGAAACATAAATGAATATAAAATCTAGGAGAGCAGTAAACACAGCAACCTGTGAGGATACAATTGGATTGCTCAATTTAAAGAAGGGAAGTCCCAGGCAGCTGCATTCCCTAAACAGATGCAGAATTTTTCTTCAGAGGAAGACAGTTCCTTTCTTCATTTAGAGCAAGTAGTAATTCACTGAAAATGCAATGGGAATGTTGACAGAAGGAGGCAGTAGTGTAAGGGCAGAAAAACATTGCAGTGGTTTCATCAGGGAGAGCTGAATGCCCTGCAGAAGAGAGATTTGAGAGCAGCTTAGGCACTGTCAGGATTTCTGCCCAATTTAATATATTCTGAAAAACTTTCAATGGCAAAATAGCTTTAACAAATAAAGTTAACCTAAAGCTTTTCTTGGGAAGTAGCAATTAATATGCTGAAGTGTTGTTGACTTGAGGTGATAAACTACTCTGCATATAAAATGAAAATCTTAATACACACCTAGCATTCACAGCCACTCAGATTTATCCTTTTAGTTAAATTTAATTTTATGATGAGTTTTGGGCTTTGATGAGTTTTACTTTGTTTTTTTTTAATTGTATATTATATTAAAGAAAGCTTACTTAGTGATGGCAATCATCCTGAACATACATTCATATTAATTTGCATTTTCATACCTGAAACCTCCTAGAGTTCATAATGCTTGAAATAAAAATGTCACAAACTCCTTTTGTATGCTTGTAAATCCAGTGTTTCTTAAGAAAAATTTTGGATGGAGATTAGAGTTTGACATTTTATGGAGTTTAAATTGTTTCAAATACAGATGTAAAATATGGCAGTTTATCAGGTGTGGTATCTTAGAACCTTCCACAATGACAATCAGCATAAAAGCTCAGAGAAAAAAAAGGCAGTGAAATTTGAGTTGTTTGCCTTTGAAGTATTAGAAACTGTTTCACAGACTTTGCTCACTGTTTGTTTCAGGCAATAACAAACATCAAAAAGAAAAGGCAGCAACTGGTGCAAGTCAGAGAAGAGCTAATTGGGTATGTTTCTAACAATGCACAGTAATCACCTAAGAGCTTAAGGAGTCTGGTATTTTGTAACTTGGAAGGGAAAGTAACTTTTTTTGTTCTCTCATTTTATTTTGATGAAATTACCCCTGTCTTGCTTTTTGTTTTTACAAAAGCTCATGATAACCTCTTCTTTACATATTTCAGTTGACTAGACAGTCACTCTTGCAAGTTCTCCTAGCTAAGTAGTTACTGGGAGGGTGATTCACACTGTGTGTTCATAGGAAGAGCATCCATTTGAATTGCAAAAGTGCCGGATGATAAATTACCAAGATAATACAGAGGACTTGTTTGGTTTTGAGGTGGGAGATTGTATCTCACCTCTGCAGGTCAGCAGGGGTTGCTCTTAGTACATGGTTTGTTTCCTACTCGTGTGGCCACACAATTCCCCTTCTCTACCTTGGCATTAATCTGAAGTGTCATTTAGTTACACAACACAGGAATGATGTGGTTGGAAGAACCATTAGACTTCCCCAAATCCCTAGGGTTCCTAGTGACAAGCTTTGTACAGAATCTGCATTTAACATGCTCCCTGTAAAGTAACTCTGTAGGGAACCATGGGCTTGGATCCACAAAAACAGGGTAAAAACCTTTTCTCTATGGCCATGAGAGCTGTTTTTCTTTGTAGTACTAGGACAGACTTTGCTATTTGAAGCCCTTGAAAGCTGTCTTCAAATTTTTATATCTTGTATTTCAATCCTTTGATCATTTTAAGAAAGCTTTTTTTCTGCAGCCCTGTTGGATGAAAATCACTGCTCAGTTTTTGGGGTGCTACTTTAATGGATCGAGCACTCCAGTTTATTTAGCAGAGGTGCAGGTAGTTTGTAGATCCTGAATATGCTTCAGCATAAGCACTGAACAACTGAGCTTGCAGGCAGGGGTGTGCAGAAGCAGAACACTTTATATTTAAGAAACCACACTTAAAAAACTTAAGTGCTTAAGGGAGAGTGGCTACAGTGTCAAACCTCAAAAGAGAGGTTTGGGTCTTTTTGGAAGATTTGGACTCATACCCCTGTTTGAGTAGTATGCTTGTTCTACCTAAGGAGATAGTAACCTGAGTTTTGTATGCTGACCAACCTTTAAAGAATTCCTTCAGAGGAAACAGGGTCATAGTTATTCATGCAATAAATATGCAGATGTAAGCATCAAAGTCTTGATCTTTTTTTCAGAGCTGAACCACGACTGACACAACTACAAAGAGAATATGCTGAGCTACAGGAAAGGAAATCTTCCTTGAGGCAAACAATTGATTTAATGACTAATTTAAAGGAGCTACAGCAAGAATGTTTGGATTACAGAGAAGAAAACCCAAAAGCAAAAGTGGTAGTAAGTACATATTCTGCATGTGTTTCAGTTTTCTAAGTATTTTTATTTTAATTTATGGAATTTATTTATTAACATCTCTTAGCAGTATTTTGTTAATTGTCTTTGTGGAAGCAACTTGAGAACCACTGCTGAACTCTACTGTGGTATCTCACTCATTTTTCTGGTCTCTTATATTAGAAGCTGAAGTATTTCAGAGAAGATTCTGCTGCCTTGCTCTCAGTATCCAGGAATTCAAAGGACATAGAAATGAAACAGTTGTCCTTAGTTGTAACTTTTTATAGAAATTGAAGATTTACAGTGGGATAGAAGTAATTAAGTTTTTGTGGTGTTGTTCAAAAGTAGGGAAAGCTCTGGCACTTCCATGTAAATATTTATTGCTGAGAACAATCATGGTATTTCATGACCAGAGTAACTTCTCATGTAGCCTCAGAACCTGTTCCCATTGTACCCAGGAATTTTCCTGGTATTCTGTGGTGGTTTCTGTGGACAAGGCTTACACAGCTGCCATGTGCAAAGGAAATCATCCCATTTCAGAAGACACTCTGATTTTGGCTGTTGTTGACTTCTAAAGGTCATGTTGTGCCATTTTAGACAGAGGAAAAATAAATACTGCTATGGAAGTGATCTTTCCAGGAGATAAAAATGTTGCATTATACTTTTATTTCGTTATTTAACAGTATGGAACTTCCAGCCTCCCTGCTCTTCTGGTGGAGTCTCGGAGAATTCTAGGAGCAGAAAGGCACTTTGAGAGTATCAATATGAAACTGGAAGAGGCTCTAGCTGTACAAAAAGAGCAGAGATCAAAGAAAAATTAAGTGTCTTTTTAAGACTTTCAGACATTCAGTAGGAAGAGGCACTAGAATTGTCAGTCCTTAAAGCTTGTTTAGTTATTGTTACTCTATTTTGTTTCAGTGTTTAAAAGAAGTCAACAACTTAGAGATTGTATCTTTTTATTATCAAATAGTCTCAGAATATCAATGAAAGAAAATAGCTATCACAGTTAATAAAACTTAAACAATGTTGGATCTTATCTTGTGCTATTAATCTTGAGAGGAATATATTCATAAAGAGAACACAGACTCTGGTTGAACAAAGATGAATAAACAAATCTTTTTCTTAAATTTGCATTTGAAATAAACTATTTAATCTCCTTTATGGAAATAAAAAGTCTGTTTTGTTGTTTTCTCAATAAAACTTGGACATACAAGTAACAAAACAGAAAATGTGCAGCAAAGAAAGTTAAAAGTGCTGAGCTTGGATGAGTTTTTTAGTGCAGTTCTCTTCAGCCCCACGTAATCTTCCACGATCTCCTCAGGGCAGTTAAGTTCACAAGGCACTTCATTCTTTGTCTTACAGCTCTGGAGTGGTGCTTGTGAACAGGACCTTTCACACCAGCATGTGACACACAAGTGTCAGTCATTGCTGGCCAGGCCTGGGCTCAGCTGCCTTCCTTAGTATAGAGGTCTTCTTTCCTTAAAGCTTCCAAAAGATCCTCATCTGGGATTTCTTCTATGGCACAATTCAGACTGTCATCTGCAGCTTCAGCTAGTTCCACATCTTCAGCAGCTTCTAGGAAACAGGCATCATCACTTGTGTCTTCCCACTCACTGTCTGACAACAGGAAGTCCTGAGAGCAGCTGTGCTCTGGAGATACTGAGCTTTTTGACAAGTCTGACACATTAGAGTGTGCATTTACTTTTCCTTCTGTGTGCCCCCAGTCATCCATTAGTGTGGACTCTTCTTCCTTTGAGAAACAAGAACACAGCTTAGTAATGTGCAGATACTCTTGATGCCTTTAACTGCTCTGCAAGCTGGAAGTTTGTGCTGTCACACAGAATGGACACTGCAGAAAGCTGGGCCAACACAAGATTTTCCAGCATGTCCATGGACAGCCACTTTAACTTGTGGAAGCTTCTTTTAATAGGAGTAGGAATTTGCTGTTTTTCTAGCACCCTACAAGTAGCCTGTTGAATCCAGCATTATAAAATAATACAAGGTTAAGACACTAAAATTTAAGTGTCCAAAGATACTGTCAGAACCTTAAAATACAGTTAAATTACACTCTCTGTGAAATAACACTAATACCTATTGATGAGCTGCTTGAATAGAGCTTAACATGCCATTCTGCTGTATAACATTTAGAGCTGTAAGGTTAAATTTAAAAGTTGAAAAAAATGCCAATTCTTATTGCCTAAGCAGTAAGAAAATTTGTATGTTCAGGGCATAGAGTCAGGGTGCAGTATCAGGTCACTTAAAACATTCTGCCTGTTTGGGGAAATGTGCTGCTTTAATACACCAAAAATGGAGATAAATAAATGAATTTCAGGAATGAGGGTTGCTGACTTACATTTGGCTCTGACTGACTCAAGTGTTCCAGAAGCAGTTCTGTTTTACCTTGCATGAAGTCAGACATGCACACCAGAGCTAAACTTGGGCACTTTTTCTGTTCTGTTCTTGGGGCTTAGACATTGGGAACTGCTGTTCACATCAGACCAGAAAAAGTCCCAGGAGAAGCTGGACTATTCCAGTAACTTAGCACTGCTGGAGAACTTTAAAATGAATATATGGAGCTAGCACAGCTGCTCTGGGGACTTCCTCTATAGCACTGTAACAGTGTGTGGAGCTCTCCCAGCAGACTGGGGTGTTAGTGGCAATATCCAAGGACTTCCAGAGCCTCACAGGAACTTGAGCATCTCAACAGGACCAAAACATACCTCTTTGAAAAGAGATGGGAGGCAGATCCCAGGCGGTAATGGAAAACCTAAATCAAATATAAGACATTAATTAAAGTTAACATTCCAGAAAGTATGAACTATAATTGAGATCTCAGGCTACATACTTTGTGATTTGAAGTTTTGTTCTCTGCAGACAGGATCGTGACACTTTTGATACCAGACTTCATTCTTCAGATCTACCAGAATCCTAAGAGTGAAATTATTTAGTTTTTTAGTAACAGTATATAAATGAAATGAATTCATGCAGTAGGAAACTTTAAACACTAAATGAACAGGTTTTGTTTGTGCTCAGCTGTGGACATTGCTTTCATGCTCCTTGGCATACTCACTACATACTTGTTTTGTACGATTTTTTAGTAAACTTCAGGTTTCTTAAGTTTAAAGAAATAAATTCTTCATTACATTAAGCTTGGAAGAAAATGTCATCAAATTAAGATTAGCATATGTGACTTCACTGTGAGATAAGATCTTTTTGCTGCTGCTGTTACAGATAATTTTATTATAAAAACCACATAAAGTCACTATTTTCTGTCAACTGTTTAGACCACCCTTTTCAGCTGTGCTTTAGAAACATCAAACTTCAGGCAACTCACTTGAGAAACAAGAAGTTCATCCAGCTGTGGGGTTTTTTGAATATCTTTGTTTCTCAGAAAAACACTCCTTATGTTTCAGTGATTTTAAATGTTATATAAAATTATTAAATCAAAATATTTATACTGATTATATACTGTAATTCTAATATAATCTAAAAAAATGATTTTCCATCACTTATTTTGCTAAAACTGTAGGAAGTCTGAGTCCTTGTAGAGTCACTAGCAAAACTCATCTTGGCTCATGCAGCAGGAATTAGCATTCTAAAATGGCAATTCTCAATTATTAAAATGAAAGAGTCATTTTGATAACATAAGATGCACTGTAAATTAATTTAAAAGCAGTCTGCTTGCTTTCATATTTTTTCAGCTTCCTAGCTGGGAAATATCAAAACATAATACTGTTTAATAGCTTTGACATGCTCTGACTTTTATGTTAATGTCTTTGGGCCCATACTTTAAATACCATGAAGATTACTTCATAGAATTATTAGAAATAAAAGTCCATTTATCACAAAGTGAACTGGGGGAGGGGGGATAAATAGTTTCTTTTAGTTTGTGGGGGTTTTTTTTGTAATGAAAACATTGTATCCTCACAGAGCAAGACTGCAGAAGTTGTAACAATCGCTGATTCTATCCATAGGAGTTTTCTCAGCATTTCTAGAGAATAGCAGTTGAACAGGAAAGTAATAAAGCTGTTTTAAACTGAACAGTTAAAGAACATACATTATGTTGTTACTTTTGTGAGCTCTTCCGATATTTTCACACCAACGGTAACCGGAAATATCATAAATAAGTATTTCTTTGAGAGAGAAGTAACTCCATTGTCGAATCCCTGAGGGAAAAAAAACCAACACAACTGACTCTTCAAATTCTTTAGAAATAGTGCTGCAGAAGACTCATTTGTAAATAGTAGGATGGTCTTTTTACCTCCTTGTAGCCCATCTTTATTAACCAAAGAACGAACAAAATGATCGATTTCTGGGTATGGCGAACCCTGGTAGCCTTCCATGGGATCTGGTAAAGCAAGGCCACAAACACACACTGTTAGAGGGGTTGCCACTGTAAGATCTCATTTACACTATTTACACTTTATACAGACCATAGGCAGAAAATTCACATCACACCCTTCAATAAAACCAGGGATAAAGCCACTGTTACATTCTTGTACATCTTGGAAGTGCCACCCCCACCCCAGGGGTGCAGAGGGAGCTGGGACAAAGCAAGGCAGCTGTGGGTGCAAGAGGGGAGGGTCAGTGGCACTCAGGTGCTGCACAGCACCCTTCAGTGCACGAGTACTCTGCCTCCTGCAGAAGGCAGCTGAAGAAGGGCCCTCCTAGAAGTCACCAGGTGTACAAGTCACAGAACATCTAAGAGTAGTTGTTTGTGCAGTAGAAAAGGCTTGAGGTACCTCTGCTGCTCGTGGTAGTTTTACTGTTTAAAAAAGCAGACATTTTTCTCTCCTCCTCTGAAACTCCAGATGACAGAACTTTAGTGTCATCACTCACTCTGAAGAAAGGAGGGAATAGAAAGAAAAGAGTGTGAGTCTCACAGCATAACACAGTGCAGTATAACTGACTGTAACACCCCACAGGGTGGCACAACATGTCACAGCCAGGGACCCTGGGCCAGGGGACCTCCACAGGTCCCTGCAACCCTGACCAGCCTGTCATTTGCTGTGCACCTTTCCCTGTCCCTGGAGCACTTTCCCTTCTGGCCTTGGCAGTTTCCCTGACTCCCACCACAGCAGGAGTTCCTCCTCCTCCTCCTGAACAGCAATATTTGGCTCCTGGCCAAAGTGCCAGGACCCACCCATTTAACCACTGCTGGTCCACACTCCTGCAGCAGGATGTGCTCTAGATGTAGCATTTATGCAAGTATACCCCTTTGCAAGGTTTCAATTTATATTTTTTCTCTCTACAATGAACTACTTTTCCTTGTCATATTGCTGTGTGCTGGTTTGAAAGCAAAACCAGTGAGACTCTAAGTCAGAAATACAATTTAATAGGAAAAAGTAAAATACATGCAAGTAATACAAAGAAAACAAAAACCACTGACAGAGTCAGAATACAACCTGATACCCTGCTAGTTAGGGTCGTGGCAGCAGTCCAGATGAGGTGATCTTGCTGAAATAGTGATCCTGAAGACAGGTCTGGTAGCTCTTGTCCTCTGGAAACCAGTGGGTCAGGGCT